>JABSTQ010002160.1:0-24865 GCA_013358835.2 Ixodes persulcatus | reverse complement strand
GTAACCTCAACAATTTTTATGTGTTACATTATAGTGAGAAGAAGAGTAAACTGAGAAATTAGAAAAATTTAAACCCGATGGGGGTTTCTTTTTTGCGCCATTCGCCGTTTCATCATTTTTATGTGCATAGTTTATTTGCAATAATTGTTATAACTTACAATCAACCACTTTTAAAAATTGTCATGGGCCCACATCATTGAACGTTTTGGTTCATTTTCACTCCGAAACAAATGAGGACAGAGATGGTCACATAATTACCTTATGGGATATACTCCGGAAGCAGGTCTAAACATAGCGGGTCAGACAGCTTAGAAAGAATAAAGGGGAAAAGGAGACAATAAGCTTCTGGTGCTTTATGAGTATACGACGACCACCGCGTCCGAAACGCCAACTGTGGAAGTCGTGTTCACTCGAGCGGCTCCGAAGAGAATGAATAAGTTAAACAAGCGCCGGCTTTCTGCACAATATGGGGACGGCTTCCTTGAAAACTAATAGGGATGAGGAAACGGCGAACGGCCGGTTGTAAAAATGACAGAACGGGCATATCCCAGACACAGCCCAGACGAAATACTCGGAGGACATCGCACGCCACCGACACCCGCAGATGGTCCCCATGGTAGAAGAGTGAGCCAAAGTTGGTGAAACAGACATTGGTTGCCGCCCCTACCACCGCGGGCGCCGCTTCCTTTATCTCCCGGTTTCGTGCCGACTCGTCCGTCGTCCATTCTCGGTCGTGGGCTAAACCAGGCAATTGTTTGTTTGTTTTATGCGTGGCCCGCTTCTTCTTCTTCTTATTTTTTGTCATCGAGGAGTTTGGAGAAAAATACTTCAAAATGGCAGTTTTTCCATGTCTGCAGCAGTGGGTTCTAATTTATATAGTAAAACAAAAGTAACCTGTAACGGCCTAAACAGGTACAGTTACCCAATAAAAAAGTAACAGTGCTACAGTTACAAGTTACCAGTACTAAAGAGTAACGCGTTACAGGTAAAAGTTACCGGGAAAAAGTAACTAGTTACCGGTAAACGCGTTACTAGTAACAAGTTACTGCCCAAGACTGGATCAGACCCATCCATACTATACAGATCACATTTCTCTACATCTCGAAAAGAGCACTCAAAGAAGAAAAAAAAATCCTCCGTCTCGTTACAACAAGACGGCCATAAATTCCACTCTGGTATTGTGCGCGTAATTTTTTTTTTTTTATATTCCTTATGATATTTGTACGCGCATACTGCATACGCGAGATGAAAGAAAAATGCTTTATTTGTGCCAACAGGGACAGATATCGCCATCATCATATGTTCTGAAACAATCTCAATTGGCTGCGCAGCGATAACAGTGACAACACCATGTGAAAGTAGAGCGACGTTTGGAACAGCCCAATAGTTTGCTGTTAGCAAAAATCCTATCAAACTCCTCTGAAAAAAAAAAAAAAAAAAAAAAAAGATTTGTTTTGGTAATTGAATGTTTCGTACCGTTCAAGAACTCTACTCAGTAATGTTCGTTGTCTTCAAAACAAGCGCGGCATCCCTACTGCGATTAACATTAAGTAATGTACTATCGAGTTCTAAACCAAGTTTTGAAATCGTTCCGCAGTATCCGCCTAATCACCCTCGACATATCCGATATACTCGAATGTCCGTAGCACGGTTCGCGTCCCATAGTAATGTTCAGTGCTGGAATGCACGGGCACTATAAGCGGCGAGGTGCCACACTCTGCAGGTAGTTTCGTCGTGATGAGGTGCGCCTAATCAAATGTCGGACGCGTGGAAACAAAAAAAAACAATGAATAAATAACAGACCGCCACCACTTTACGAAAGGCCACGTCTCTTTCGCCTATCTTTCCCCGAAGGCACCGCTGCAGTCCGGTGAAACCAACCTGCGCGCGAATGTTCGAGGCAGGAATGACAAGGCTCGACGATTATTAATGAGACGTCATGGAAGCAATTATAGAACGGCATATTTATCGTTCTACCTCGGAATACGTATGCAGTGGTTTCATGCTATATCGCTCTTTAAGCCACGGCTTTGATAGTCAGCCGTGAACAAAACAAACTCGAACACACTAATACCACAATCATGCTGCTCATGCCAGATGTCCCCCCCCCCCCCCAAAAAAAAAAAAAAACTATTTTTTTTTTTTTTTTTTGAGTGCAGAAATTAAAATTTGTTTTCTCGAACGCTAATTTTACGCTCAAATGTAGCCCTAGCGCTGCGGTCCGAACCAGGGGCCAAAGTTTCACAAGTAACCGCTATCTCAGTCAAAAGTTACGGGTGATTTTCTAAAAATTTCAATGGGACAATGGGGCCCTGGAATGTGGAGCATGCTGGTAAGGGGAATATAAAGGGAAGAACATAAAAGACGTTTTCGCCAGTTTTCTGTAACAGGCGCCATTCGGATGCATGTATCTTAAACAGGTCCATCGGCCGCCATTTTCCTACAGAAAAGTTCAGAAAAAAACAAACAGTCATAACTTTCGAATAAGATAACGGTTATAATCCTAAATCTTTGCCGTCTGGTTAGGACCACTATTGGCTATACCTTTGGGCGGAGCATGAGCGTTCGGTGATGCATCGCTTATTTTGGCAGTAAAAAAACAAAAACACTAAAACATGTTTTTTTTCTTTGGTGGTTGGGGGGGGGGGGGAGACACCTTGTACGTCATAGAAACGACACGGCGTGTGCTGTAGACATGATGACGGAAGTATCAAACATGTTTGAAGCCTGTTTCCTTCATACGTGCGTATGCTGGGAACTTGTCCGCAGACAGAGTTTGTATGACCAATGTTACAGGATGGTCATACAAGAGAGAAACACGCCTCGTACATTCTCTGCAGACTGTATTTCACATGATGTATTGTGCGACCCCGGCTGAATGAGCTTGCAGCAAGCTCGTTATTTCGGGGAAATATATATATATATATATATATATATATAATATATATATGTATGTCGGGGCTTGTTTGTTGCCGACAGCGGCAAAAATATGAGGTTAGGGAACCGCGCACTCAGTCATCGCAGACGCGCAGCGACAAAGCCAGTCATCGCGTGCTCCATCATTGTCAACGAGCATGTTGCGAGGCGGACGATATAATACCCCGCTGCAAGCGGTCGCCTATGTACGACAACAGCGCCCGTAATAGCTCTCCCGCGAAATCGCACATGTGTCCCCCGCTGTCCTCGAAACCCCGCAGAACTTTGGTCGTAGAGTCGCGGTTCGCTGCAGCAAAAACAACACTTGTGTCATGCAAAACACACACGGGAGAGCAAAGAACGCTCGACCAGGCGCTTCACCTTGGAAAACCGTTCGAAAACGGAGGCAATTGTCCGTTTACAGCGCAGCGGGAACTCCCTGCTTTCAGGACGGGACTCATTGAAAGCGGTTGTACTTTTTTATTTTTTATTTCCTCTACGTTTCTCACCCTACGCTGCCGGAACGTTGACGTTGCCCTAGCCCCTTCAAATGACGCGTATTGAGAGACAGCAAAGTGACAGTAACGAAATCTCTTTCGTCCGTCGTCGGGAACAATGCCTAATAATGACGTTCTACAAACCTCCTCGCTAGACACTTCAATAGCAGAGAGCGCGGCGAAGTGCATGGCTCGCTCGTCGCTCGCACGGCTCTCTGAGAACGCACTCAGCAGCCGAATAAAACCGGACAAGAAACGACAAAGAAAGAAAGCGGACACGACAAGGCCAACAACGAACGCGCACGGACACAATAAGCTCTCCGAACACGCCTCGTCGTTCAGTTTAGCACATCAATGCGCGGGCGCGCGCGCGCCAGCGGAACAGAAAGGAATCGCGCTTCCTTTTGTTTAACCCGCTACAAAAGGAGAGACCTGCACGAGGTGGTGGGGCGAAGCGAAGGACGTAGCGCGCGCCAGAAAACAAGCGCTCGCACGCGAGCCTTTCAATGAGGCAGCAAAACCTTCCTCAGCGGGAGTCCTTCAGGTAGGCGCATCTCTCGACAGCAGCAGGAACCCGCGCGACCACCAAGCCCGCTTTTCGTGTTGCGCAGCGGCGCCTTCGCGAAGGCGGCCATGCTGCAGCGCTGGCGCCCGGCTAGAGCGAGAACCCCCGCCGCGTCCCGTTTTCAGAGCTGTCAAAGTCGGCGGGGACGTGAGTGCGGGCAGAACTGTTTCCTCCAATTTGAAGTGATTTGAGTCCCTGATCGCCGCTGGAGGTCTCTTCGCCCGCTGATCTTGACAGCTTCTTTTGCACGCCGCTGCGTCGTGCCACCGCCGCCGCCGTCCAGCGTCCATGCATCGTCGCGCTCAACTTTACGACGAGATTTTTGCGGCCTGTCGCGCTGCCCCGGAGAGGCGAGCGTTTTTACCCGACGTCGGCGGGCGGTCGTCGTAGTTAGAAAGAGGTTTATTTTACGCCTTCGGCGGCCGTCTCTCACGAAATGACTCGAAAGTTGAAACTAACGGCTGGTTTACGCGCGTTTTTACGCGTTTCAGATGCAAATACGGCGATCGGGTTCTGCGTGCGCAGGCCGTCGCTGCCGGCAAAGCCGTCAGAGTCGCGCGCGCGACGATGGTGGTGCTTGCGACGTTCCTGTATTGACTGGTGTGGGAGGGGAGTGTGCGGCTGACGGCTTGGACAGGCTGAATGCTTGCAGCCGTCGTGGAAGCAGCCCACAACGTTTAGAACGGCAAAATGCGCGCAGAGTTCTTTTTTTTTTAAATTTTTTATGATGTTTTTTGTGAAAGTGCGAGTGATTCTGACGGCAGTGATGTCTTTGAAGCGCAAGATTCTCTGGCTGCTGCTGGTTCTGAGAGAGGGGGATTGGGGGGGGGGGGGGGGCAGTGTGGTTTCCCAACGTTGTGTTGACCAAGATAAATAAATTACGGAAAAAAACATGTTTTCCACAGTCTATGTAATATGGCTGAATGTGAGGGATTTCGTACATAGATACACTCTCTGAAAAGAGCATATTACACCTGGATGGTACCATGAGATTATGTCTGAACAGACTTGTACGTAACGCGTTACAAGTAATGGATTACTGATAATTAATTACATTTTGCCATAATTTTGTAACGCTTCAATTACTTCTTTTGAGGAGTGACGATCCTTGTAATTGAATTACTTTTTAGTTGTAATCGATTACAAAATTACTCATTACAAACTTTCTCTCTTTTTTTTTGGGGGGGGGGGGGGGGGCGAGGGGGGGGGGGGGAAGGATTAGATGTGCTGGAGTTACTCAGCTCTGGGCAACAGTCAATATTTTCTCTTTTTTTTTCGGTACCACTAAGCACGGGACCTCGAGGATTAGCAAGCCACTTCACTATATGATTCCTTTGCTGGGTATGTTTGTTTTTTTGGTACACCGGAGACTACGTCCGCGTATGAAAAATGTCCTTATCCAGCCTCTTGTGAGTAATGTATTTAAACAGCGCTCTTTTTATTTTATTTTATTTCTTCACGAGAGGAATTAGGTGTGTTGGAGTTACTCTGCTCTAAGCAAAAACGGTCAAGGCTTTCTTTTTGTTCTTTTTCGGAACAATTGAGCGCGAGACCCCATGGACTATGCTACCGTAATAAAGAAAGTTGAATGAAAAGTGACGTGGGAAGTAATCGATTACTTTAGTGTAATTTTTCAATTACTTCCTTTGAGGCTGTAATTGTAATTGTGATCGGTTACTTTTTACAGTGAAGTAATTGTAATTGTAATCAGTTACGTTTTTTCAGTAACGTGTACAAGTCTGTGTGTGAATAAACGTTTAGAGCCTCGCGGCCGAAAGAAATGAATGACATCTTCGATAGCCTAGCGAATGATTGAGTAACAGTTTAGACCCCACGTTTACCAACTTCCTCGAAACATACAGTTGAAAAATCTTTGCTCGTGATATAGTGCAAGAAACCACTTCGCTTGCGCGTTCGTGTTTGCGTGAGTGTTTATGGATGTGCAACGTCCACAGTGGCGGCCTTAGCCTCGAATAAATAAATTTATCTTCTTGAAAAACGCCAAAGGCCTACCAGAGAAAAAACGCATTTTACTTCGAGAAGAAGGCGGCAATACACAAGAAGATGACTACAGAAAATACGCAGCTTCTCGCGAAGAACTCGTGGTCCACTGGCCGTTTGATACATACCAGAAACGCACGGAGGTAGGGGCACCTAACAACAGAAACACCAAACCCCCTTCATCGACACAGACTCAAAAGACACGCACGATATACAGACGTGCGAAGGAAACACAAAGTACCGAGGCGAGAAACACAAACATGCCAGCTCCGACAAAACACACAAAAAAAACAAAAAAAAAAACAAAAAACCATGCACAGGGCAGCAGTCGGCCTTCGCGCAAACCACCCCAGGAAGCACCCAGCCATCCATGCAAGCAAGCAAGCAGGCAAGAACCTCACGGAGGCGGTTACGCAAACAATTCCGCGGAGGCAGGCAGGCAGGCAGCAGAAGTGCCAGACGGCAGTGTGGGCACCCCCTCCCGCTTCAACTTGAAAAACGAAGCGGGTCACGCGGAGGTCAACTCGATTCGCGGCCGACGGCTAATGCACTTCTCGGCGGCACGAACGCTACTACAGAGGCGGACAACGGCGTCCCAGAGTGGCGGGCTGGCCGTCGTGGCCGCGGCGTCCGGCGCCTGAGCTCTCTCATTCCATTCGCTCCCAACGCCGACGGTGCGGTGGAAGCTACGTGCTCGCTGGACCAGTCATATGCGTCTACCTTTGGCCACGTGATCACCCGTACCCTCGCCCATTCCCAGGCGCAGAGAGCGGAATCCGGTGACAGAAGGGAGGAGGCTTATTGGTCCGACGAGCGCGTAGCCCCACACCACACTGTCAGCTTAGGAGGCAACTGTCTATATACGCCGTTTCACTCTCACGGCGGACCACAGAGAACGCTACGAGGCATTGAACCCAATCCGATGGCGCGTTAGTGCCACGCGAAATTCAGTTGGGGCGCACGGATGCTCCGAGCTCGTAGTCACGTGATACGTGCGCAGTGCCGGATTGGCTCGGGTCCGCTGAAATCCGAGTGTGTGGCGAGCTTGTCGGAGGCGAGGCCTAAACGCGGGGAGGCACCCTCCCTTCGCGCACGACGTGGAGGGATGACAGGGTTAAAGAGGGCGCCCACACCGGGACATTCGTTATACTCGTCGCAGGGGAGCGCGCGCGCGAGGTGAAGCCGACGAGGCGTTCTCCGCCGACACGTTCGCCCGCCGAACAACCACGACCCAACACAGCAGTGTGCCTAGATTGCAGAGTGTCTCCAAATGCCTCATCTCCAGTGTTCGCTCTGCAAAGTGGAACGAGGCTTTGCGGGAGGAGTTTGTGCCACTTGGCGTCCGCCATTAAATTGCGAACGCTCTCTTACGTCGCTCCCTCTCTTAGATCTAGGCTCCCCACGAGACAGGCACGCACAGTGGCGACTTGTCTCGGTCTCAGCTGGAGACAGGTGCGTCGATTACTCGCCCCGTTCAACCTCCCGTGCGCGGAGGCTTCTTTCTCGATCGCGGGTCGCGTGCGTTTGGGTATGCGGCGCCCGTCGCTCCCGTCTTGACGAGACGTGTGGGCGAGTGCGGTGGTGAGGTGCCTCTGCTCAAGCTAAGTCCCGCGCGGGACAGTACAAAACAAGGTCCCCCCATGCTGTTGTACTACCACCTCAAGGATGTTTTAAGCATTTTTTTTTTTTGTACATACTTCGAACATGTCTGCAGATAGTTTTTGTACGACCAATTTGACGAGACCGTCGTAAGAGGAAGAAACACGCATCGGAAGCGTCTTCAGTCTCTCTTTTGTATAATGTACTAGTGACTGGGGCTTAGAGCAAATCCGGGGTGTACCTCGTACATCCTTGGTACGAGTGCAGATACCCCGGAAGGTCACGTGACGTGCCCCGAGCTATATGGATTGACTACAGTTGCTCAAAGCGTCCGTCGCAGTACACCTTGAAGTGTGAAACGGAGTAAGCACTCCCGGGGAAGGGCAGGGAAATCCACATTCCCCATCCGCCTCCTGAACACTTGCGACGCCACTGAAAGGGATTCAAGCTCAATGTGAAACGTTGAACCGACAGGTCACGGTGGAACCTCTTCCTGATGTTTCTGCCACGAAACGAACCCGGTTATTGTTCCTCGCATAATGTATACTCATGAGTCACGCGCTATCATCAGAGAATAAAGGACGAGTCTGTCGGGGGCATACGACGAGATGGAATTAAAGGCAGCAGCAAATATACAATATGAGTCAAAGTGTTTGCACAGTGTACGTAAGTTAGCTCTTTTTTATTTTTTTACTAGGGAAAATGATTACATGAAATAGTGAGCGGCTCCGTTATAATATATGACGTAAAAGACGCGATGCATTAATGCGGAAAGCAGCATTAACTAAAACCCGAAGGAAAGAAGAATTAAAACTTATCTCTGGACGCAGCTGATCGTAATGCTTCATTGTTTCGGGAGGGGACATTAAACCAGCCGGTTCATGCATTTACAGCAGACCACGTACGCATACGTTCCTCTTCTGACTTCGTTGAATAAACAAGAGCTCGTTGAGAGGCCATTAATAACGCTCGCTTATCGTTATTTACATTAGGAGCGCAACTGCTCTTAGTGCATACATCGCAGAGGCCGTCATACACGGCGGAAGTTGTTCTATCCTTGCGTAGAGCGTACCATCGAAGCTATGGTCGTGCTTACGTGCAGATGTAGCAGTTAAATTATTCAAAGCCTTGTCTGAATTGCAGCTCTCAATCTTTTTCCGCTGGCATTGATAGCTATCTGTTCATTGCACGATAGAGATACCGGGATATGCCAGCACGCTGCAACTGCTGCGCTTCAAAAATATTACGTTCTAACAACGCACCAAACGCTGGCCTCACTGGCGCATGTGAGTCACTGACCCTGTTCTGTGGAAGAACCGTCTACTTAAACCCATGCAAAGAGTTAATAGCTCCACTTTGAATGTGACCTCCACTTGTTTCGGGAGCTCAATTGTCTTAAGTTCTTAACTCTGGGAAGTCTCAGAGCCCGAACAACTGTTTTGTACAGCAGACTTCTAAATGAGGCATTGAACAGACATAATACTTAGCATTCGTGCTAAAACCGTATATAATATATATATATATATATATATATATATATAGAGGGTGTCACAAAAGAAAATTTACACGGTCTTTTTCACCGCAAAAATAAACTAGGCATCGCCGAACGCTCATTCTCCGCCCATAGGTAGCGCTAGAGGTCACAACCAGATGCCAAAGTTTCAGCCCAATCCGATAAATTTATCAGAAGGTATAAGTGATTTTCTGAAAATTTCAATGGGAAAATGGCGGCCGACGGAGTTTTCGAATACTTGGGGCTCAATGGCAACAGAAACCGAAAACGGGGAAAAATGGGCTCCATTTTTGCCCGTTTTATATATATATATATATAGTGAACAAAAGAGGGGAGAGTGTAATTATTGAATTTAGAGTAATGTTAGGGGAAGGAAAATAAAAAAAGAGCGGGCGAAAAATTGGGCCAGGGCCGCTCCTGGCACAATCTTTCGCCAGCTCTCTTTCCCTCTATTTCAGTTTCTAAACAGATTCGTAGAATCTGTTTAGAAACTAAAATATAATTTACACTCTACTTTCAGGGCACTCCATCGGCATGGTGCGCAAGCATTGTTTTCTCTAAAAAAAGTCTGGGGCTGGTTTTCTTTTCTTTTAGAGCGCAGCTCCTAGGCGCCCATTTCCGGCTTGAGCGGCGTCGGCGTCGCCGTCCGCGTCGGCGTAACCGCGCAGTGCATTATGGAACGCGTGACGTCACTGATGACGTCATCAGTGACGTCACTGATGACGTCAAGGGAAACGGCATCGTCAATGATGACGTCATCAGTAACGTCACTGATGACTTCATCGGCATCCGCATCGTCACTGATGACGTCATCAGTGACGTCACTGATGACGTCATCGGCATCGGCATCGTCACGTGACCCCTCACGTCACGTGACCCCCCCCCCCCCCTTCCCGAGGTCACTTGACCCACACCCCCAGTACCCTTCCTTCCTCCTCCTCAAAAGCTGCGCTCTAATTCGGCGTTACAGGGAGTTGTAAACGGCTTTCACTTTTTTCCTTTCCTTTTTTTTTTCGTTGGAATTGAATGGACAACAGAAAGTGTTTCGTTTGGTCGAGTTCACTGGGCGGAATACACCAAGATTTGTTTAAGCATGCATACTCGACTAAACCGGCGATATTATTTACACATCCATGATTCATCTCGAGACTGGAAAGAAAAAAAAAGAAAAAAAAACGGGCAGACGCATACACCGTCACGGTGTGTGTGTGTTTTTACGGTTTCCTCGATTTCCCAGTGTCAAGTTGAAGTATGAATATCAGTCACCAGCTCGACTCCGTTTTTACAGCGGTGTTGTTAAGGGTTAGTTTCCCCAGTATCGTGTCCGCCAGCAAACAGATAATGACACAGAACTCTGGACAGCTACCGCCATCTATGAGCGATGGCCGGCAACCTCTCCAGCCTTTCCCCTCTGGCTTGCCGACTTGCGGCCGGCCATTACTTCATTCCCACCGTAGTACAGCTTCGCTGCTCTTCCTTCTTCACCAGAGTGGAAAGGCTGAAAGTTTTTACTCTTTCATTGTTATCTAGAGTCTAGACAATTCGTCCGCAAATTCTTGCAGCACCAGATTCGTGCTAAAATGATTCTATATATAACCATTCGTGCGTACGCTCTCGAATGCATCGGTAACATATATGATTGCTTCTACCTAGGCTGCTGGGAACGAGAATCATTCACGCAAGCTTGTCTACTGGAATTAGTCCCAAATTAGCTTGGAAGCTTTCAAAACTACCAAAAACAGAGCAAAAAAAAAAAGAAAAGAGAAAGGGAAATAATACATTGACCAGACCAGATTATGTCTATAGCAGTCTGGCTGGGGCAACGAACGCTGAAACGCTAACACAGTATTCGCGAATCTAGAGACAGTAGCTTATCGCTTCTCACATGGAAACTCAAGTCTGCCGTTTAAATATGAAGTAAAGGAGAAACACCAAGGGAAGGTATATATAATAAAAAAATAAGAAATAACACATTTCGTAAACTAATCAACTCGCGTTCCTTCGCGCTAATTTAATCTTTGCGCGGGAACCGTGCTGTGGTAGCCCTGCACCGCAGCATCAGTCCTAATTGCTGCTAATAAACAGAACCGAGTTTATATTTTCGCAAATTTTTGCTGCCAATTAAACAAAGTGTCGGTAAAAAAAGTAAAAAGAAATCTAAGAAGAAAGGAAGAACGTACGTTGCAAACATTTCTCGCAGAACCCTTGCATGGGCTGAAGGCGCGGGCGGGAACAGCAGCAGAGGTGTTCGATGCATCGCGTTATTAGCTCTCTTGCAGTCGAACGAACGCCTGCAATTACCGCCACTTCACCACCCATTTGTCTCTCACTTAATTAGGAAATGGTACAGGCAGCCCTCTTAATTTTAACGGGAATTCGATAATGGCCAGCTGGGATGCCAACGCAAAAACAAGTTTTTTTTTCTTTGTTTTACATTTTGCGGCATTCAGTAATACGCATCAGTTTATGTGCAGCTTTTAATATCAGTACAACGTGGAAGTGGTCTGAATCCCAAGACCTCATTTAATGCCACCTTGCGATTGAGACTTTCAAGCTAATTTCCGTGCACATTGAATTCACAGCGCACATCCGTTCTATCTGAAATAATCAGTGCGTCCTTTTTTGCCTTTTGTTTGGTGCTTCATTGTTTCTGATCTATTTCTGCAATGCACAATTTCGGAACGCTCTCCTTTCTACTATTCTTTCCGCATTGCTCTCCCCATGCGGTTTGTGCTTCCTCACTTTCGAAGGCGAATTACGGAATGGTAGACGCTGATTCAATATTTGCGATTTACATTGAGGTCAACGCCTGCGGTGCCATTGCATTTCACATCAATAGATTAATGAACTATTAGCGATATCCAGCACTTGGTTTGATGAAGTCAAAGCTCATGCCTTCTATGTGAATCAACGAGCGATCGAACCTGTCGTTGCACCTTACCGCTTTGCGCTTTTATCGATTTCTCAGAGGTTCCCAAAAGGTTAAAGTTCAATGTGTAAGGAACGCCACTTTAGTGATCACAGTCAAAGTCGCATGTCTGATAGTGAGTTGCAGTGAATCTCTGTTTACTTTCTCTATTTTTTTACGCAGTTCTTACTCTACATGGAGTTCTCAATGCGTACGGTTTCTCAGTTCCTCCATCCCATCCCGCCCCCCCCCCCCCCCCCCCTCGCGCCCCCAAGAAAAAAGACGTTTTTGCGTGTTCACGGGTATCCTATGTTTTGGTTCGTTACCGTCTCATTGCGTCGCACAAGCCAGCCTCTACTGGGCCGCCATGGGTCGGAACCATAAAAAATAAATTAACAGCGATAAAAGATGCAAACCGGAAGAAGGCACGGGAGGGGCTCATCGAAAGAGCAGTGCCATCTTCCAAGAACCTCTGGAAAACTAACTGCGACGACGACCCCATTCCGAGAAGAGGGTGGCGAGCTCCAAGTTCCGACAAGAAACCTTCGTATACCCAACTGCGAACCAGAGACGATCACGACGAGCTCGTAAAATGGCCCCAGAGTAGCGGCACACGGCACACGAAAGACAGCTTTCAAACCTCGAACGCTCGAACTCGTCGACCACGCTTCCGGACTGCAGAAGTTTACAAAGAAAGCTGGGAGGAAAGCGAGTCAACCCGATTCCATCTGCCGACCCTTGACGCTGACCAGAACCATGCGTTGCTCCGGGTCCACGGCGCATTAAAGCCAGAGCTGGCCGCTGCGTGAAGAACCAAGCCATCAATTGGAAACAGTGACAACGAAAAAAAAACAATATCCGTTGTGTTCTTACAAAAAAAAAGGGGGGGAGAGGGGAGAGGGAGAGGGGGTTCATCTTTAAGCCTTACTTGTTGGAGCTAAGGCCACCTTCGCGGTTTGCAGTGGCAGATACTCTGAGATAACTAACACCGCTATCGTCGTTTTTTTACGATTGCGTCCGCTTGGCAGCGAGTTCTGTTTTGCGGTATTTCTCGGGAGAGAGGTTTCTCTTTTTCGAGTCCTGCCGGGTTGCTGTGTGTGCCGGTGAGGTCCAATCATTGCCTGGAATGAATGAACGCAGATGCCTCGTTTTCCGAGTAAACTCCGCTTTAGATAACGGGACGCTGACTGACACCGGAAGTGAGCAATTAAATATATAAACACTACTACCACGAAGGCTAAGTAAGCGCTGTCAACTTCGTGCCTTTCAAAAACTCGATTGAGAAAAAACACGGAGCTTGACCGGCGTAAGTTTCTTTCGTGTATGTTTAGTTCTTGCCTTCTTCTACTTTCATTCCTAACGTGCCTGCTGTTTAGGTTCGGTGTTTCTAACGTTTAAAGCACGATGGGTCTTCGTCACCCTCGTTCTATTGCTAGCCAAAATAAGGGCTACCGTTTCTTTCTTTTTTCTATGCCAAGAAGGGGAGAGAGGAAGGCAGAAGGAAGGGTGGCGGTTGTGGTTGGAAGAAAAAGGGAGACAGTGTGTGTACGGTTAACGTTCAGCCCTCTGGTCCGGCGATGCAGAAGCCGAAAACTCGAAGAATTTACGAGCACCGCATGCTCCACAGAACGGCCCGTTTCGCAGAAGAGGCCAGCATCCCCTCTCGCACTATTTTCCATTCGAGAGAAAAAACAAAACAAAAAAACATATACACCATAAAAATAACGTTGCGGGGGCAGATCGTAAATCTCAAAGTTGTTAACGTGTCCCGCATAATGGCTGCTGCCGGAAAATAGAGAGGGTAAAACAGAGAGGGAGAGAGAGAGCTCGAGTCTGAATTCTGAACGGTCAGAGTCACGTGGTCATTCCCTCCTCCCTCTCTCTCTCTTTTTATATAATATATATATATATTATTTTTATTCCTCTTCTGTTCCCTTTTCTATCATTCGTTGCCTTTTACATGTCCGGGGCCGCCGCGAATGTACGAATCTCCGTTTATGTCCCCGCCGTATATTTATAGAGGCGGAATAATAAAATATATTTATAACGGGCCGGGCCGTAAATACGTCCGGCCCCGATAAATGGTACATAAACCTGCTTGGCACGAACAGCCATCAAGGGCCGCCGGCCCGTTACAGCAGCCGTCCGCGGGCCGTCGGTGGACGATGACAAACGCCACCCTTCAGCATACTGCTCCAACTCCAGATGGACCGAAGCAACATCGAAGGCAGTGGAGGCGCCCCATATTCGTGAATGCGCGTCCAGAATGACGCGTTCGTTGAAAGAGACTTCACAGCATGGTTCAGAGTTGGGATTGCTGTGAGGTCGCGGATTATCGCCAGCCAATTGTCGAATCTTACTGAAGGGTGCAGTAACGCAGAATGTTGACACGAGGAGCTTGGTTTCAGAAGTGGCCGTTGTCTTGCAACTTCCTCCACGGTCCACATGAGAGTCGAGGCATATAGACGCGGGGAAGTCGGCGCGAAACAGTGGTGGGTCGAGAAACAAAGCGGCCCCTTTCTCTGTGCCACCACTCTCCGCAACTGGAGTCGAGCGTGTATATACGGCACCAGCCAGAAGTCGCCGTGTCGGCAGCGCGCGGAGCCTTCCCAAGAAGGCCAAGTTACCGCGGTCCCCCGTCGAGGTTTTACGGGGTCCAAGATTTAGAGCGGCGGGCAGATCCTAACGTAGAGCGTGGCTCGGGTTGTTTTGGCGAGAGGCAGACCGCCTTGCCAGATGTCGACTGCTCGTCAGTTTGGTCCGGCACAGCCCCGTCAGTTTGTTGATCTATATAGAGGCACTGCAGGGCGCCCGCTAGCGCACGCGGGATTTTGGCGAGGCAGAAATTGATTGAAGAGCATTCCTAAATATGGCATTTCCGTGTCTTTGAAATGAACTGTTTGCCATTGGAGTAATGAGAGTCCGTCGCGAAGTTCGGGAAACTAGGGGGGAAATATTTCGCGAAATAGAAATGCGTGATTATGCGGTGCAACACCGTCAGAAAACTTGTGTGTTGAGACAGTCGGACAAAGCTTCTCGCCATTCACAAGCCGGTAGTAGAACAACGATAACATTTCGCATCAATATTCGCTTCTACGAAGTGCGAGTATACGCGGAACATTACGACACATTATTCATTGCGCGAAACATGAAGTGGAGCAAACTGCGAGGTGTTGTTTTCTGTCTGACAAAACCAACTTTCAAAAAAGGGGGCAAAAAAAAAAAATTCTGCCATTATATTTGAGGAAAAGTTCTTCGAGAAGAGCCACGAAAAGTTCTCAACGAAGCCGCACTATATCAGATACCTCGTCATGAACCCATTTGTTTCCCGTTCCTCCATTAAAGAAAGAAAGATGCGTGATATCTTCATCCAGAGCATACCCCCTTGCAACTCTCCGCGCATATCAGGCACGCACACACTTGCAGCAGAACTACCTTTCGTTTTCGGCGGCGTACCTCGATCAAAACAGTAGATTAGAGCAGCGATTGCGGCGTGCGCAGCATTGTCTCAGGGACGCCTCTCGCTCGAGCTCCGCCGCGTGACAGAAACCGGGCACCAGGCCGTTTTTTTCCGCGCCACTGAAACGTCCGATCTCGTGCTGGTCTCGCTCGATCACGTTTGGAGGAGCTCGCCGCACCGTCCGTCCCTGCCGTTTCAAATGGCGCGTGCTGCGTTCGCCGCGCACACGCACCGACGAACGCACGTACGCGTACCCACAAACGAGCGGCCTCTTCTGCGCCACTGGGGAAGAAATCAGGGTGATAGCGTCGAGCCCCGCTCGGGCGCACGTCGGGACTCCGGCCTGGCGAGGCATGGGCCCGGCGACGCCTGGTTTGTGTAACGGGGTCCGTGAAATAAGCCAGGTTCCGCCGGCTGCACCCCCCCCCCCCCCCCCTCCCGTCCGCCGCCGCCGCCTTTGTTCACGAGCGGCAAAGTTTTAAGAGCGTCCGACGCTTCTCGTTTCACTATCCTCTGACGCGCGGAAGAGAGGTGTTCTGTGTACACCCCTCCACGTTCCACCGTATTCTTTTTTTTTTTCCTCGGTAGGATGTTTTTAGGGAAGGGTCGGCTTTTCTGCTGAACCCTTTGTACTGACGCTCGTACGCGCAATTTGGTTAATTGAGCTTTTCTTGCTCCACGATTGAACGTTGTAACTTGTAATGGCTGAAATCAAGTATATGGTGACGGTGGTTCGTAAACTGAGCCGAAAGAAACTATATACCTTTCCAGCACTTTTCACCAAAAAGAAAATTGCAGAGTCCGACTGAGCTATAAACGCGTGCAGTGATTTCCCTGCACACCCCCTAGGGAAGGTGTACCCCCCCCCCCCCCCCCCTTGTTTCTCTGAAGGCACCCTCTTAATTCGCAACGACCCTTCTATTCTCAATGTCCCCGCCCCCTAAAAACTTAAACACCCCCCCCCGCCCTAATTTCAATTCCTGGGAAAACCCCTGAACGCGTGCGCGGCGTACGGTTTCATTCATGAGAAGGGAGCTACTTCGCTCTTTCCACTATAGGGCGGTATTCACTGGATGCCATATTTGAGGGCGATGTTTTCAGCGCATGCTCAGAGCGAGCTCACATTAACAGGCTGCTAAGACCGGCAATCTTGACTGTGCGGAATGCACGTTGCAGAAGAACTACGGAAGATCGCCGTCAGCACACGCTCAACAGCCGCGCACACAGCTATGGCAGCTAGCGAATACTCCCTATTGATATAGATCTATCTATTCGCAATGACGTCAACATCGTTATTCTGTGATAACCCTGGAGAGTTTTAGCATCGCGTATACAGGAGCACAAACGAAAGCGCTGTGCGTTTGCGCTAGCGTTGCGTGCTCCCCACTGCCCATACGAGTCGTCGCCAAGCGCCAATCCAAGACGCAGTTTGGGCCCCGCGCATGCGCGGTAGCGACAACGCCCTTTCTTTGCATAAGAAAAGCCTTTGAGCACGTTGTTCTATAAAACTCAGCACTGTATGAATAGGTCTAAAGGCTGCTTCACATAGCGCCGTTTTCTGACGTCGCGAAGCTTATGAACACGATTGCGTAATACGACCGCAAGTCACCGGCACGTCCGTACTCCGTATTCCGCTTGCCAAGCTGCTCCTTTAACTGGTTGCAACTAGTGCCACTAAATAAGCTACGCTTCAGAGTAACGACATTTGCCCATATTGTGTCTCAAAATCATGGTCGCCAGTTATCTGAAGATTTATCAGAAATCACAGGAAACGCCTTCCACAAATGTTTAAACAGTTCGCGACAGAGCAAAGCAATAATACATGAGCTTCCTAAAACCAAATCTAGTGCTGAGGAAGTCGCATTTTTGAATCATGACGATCGGCAGTTGCGCCTTCTTTATACTGATAATGCCTGCCCAATGGTTGGCTTCCCCATGCTTCGTCGTCGTTGCGCCTGCTTCCCAAATTTGCCACTAGAGGCGCCAAAACCCCATACAAAAATGCAGACGACGCTTCTCCGCTGCCCGCTGCTACAGTCCACTGTGACGCCATTTGTGAATTGAATACATTTGTAACCCGTGCTACATAACTAGCGCAGGGCACCGTCAGTATAGTTTTCAGATATAAAAGCTAGAAGTCTTAACCTTTCTTTTAGCTTTCACTTCTTGGTTTTGTTTCTATGCTGAAATGTTACCAGACCTCTGGTGCTTGCCACAGCGACAACAGTAATAGTCAAACCAAATTAAAAAGGAGACAGAGAGGCTGGCGGACGTTCACGACGTTGCAACAGCAGCTACTTGGCGTTTTTATTGCTTCTGGAGCAGAGCCGGACAAGATACGACCCGCGGGCCACATGCGGCAGACAAGGGATTTTTCTCAGGACGCGAACGAGCCTTCGCTGACCGAAAACCTGCGCACCCGTCGGCAACGCACTGACCGGGGATCTTAAAATACATTTTCAATTTTAATTTTTTTTTTTTAAGCTCACGGTTTTTTTTTATGTTTTGACCGGTTTCTTCTGGTCTGCACTGTTTTTCATGAATGCAGTTCTAGAGCTTTAACGATTTCCTAGATAGTGGCTTGTTGAAGAAGATCTTCTTGAGGTCACGCTTGTCAGACACGGATGCAGAGTAGTTTGTGGAAATTGGCCTGAAATACTTAGTAGACAGAATTTGCAGGAAATCTTTATAATGGTTTACATCTTTATCTGCCTTTGCGCATTTCAGAACGCCATGGTGCATAAGTGTATCTACGCAAGTCTCATCAGCTACATACAAAGGCGTTTTCAGCATATTTCGTTTTTTTCAGTAAAACCTCTACGAAGTTCTTCAGCGCATACAGCACCCTCACTAGCTTCTCCGATGGATAGTATAGTCCTGCCCTGTCCTGGTGCCTGATGATGGAATCACTGTGAGCCGTAGAAGCCTGCTTAATAACCAGTAGGAAGCAGTCACTGCAGTTGACATGTTCCTTCGCCACCCGTGCCAAATATCCCCCTTCTACTACGTGACGCCACACGCACACCGTGTGGCGTCACGGTGTGCGTGCCGGGAGCTGCAGACAGCCTCGTGCTATTGAGCTAAGCCGGCTATGGCTAAGCGCTCTAGAGCTCTGAGAACCAAATGGCAACCGAAAGAAGTTACTCGTGACACAAAAACATTACGTGATCACGTTTCCTATTTAAACACGTTAGGTCACGTTACCGCGTAACCTAACATGGAAAACTTACGTTATCACATAGCTTAACGTGATAACGTAGCTTACACTAACTACAGCGACCTGTAGTAGCAGACAGCGGACAAGCGTCGTCTGCTCTTCTGTATGGGGTTTTGGCGTCCCTAGTAGCAAATATGTCAAGTAGGCGCGACGACGACAAAGAAACCATTGGGCAGGCATTTTCAGTATAAAGGAGGCTATGGCTCTGCACAAGCACCAAAATGGCGGCGCCTCAACAATGTCGAGGAACAGAGTGCCGGTACTCTAATCACAGCTCATTTAGTGGATAGTTGCAAAGCCTCGTACGAAGCACGGATGTGCCGGTGATCAACGTAAGTGTTCGCAAGCTTCGTAACGTAAGAAAGCGGTGCTCTGCGATCCAGCTCTTAGTAGCAGGAATCTGCAGAAAATATAATTAAAAACGAAACAGCGCAAAGGCGAGGACAAAGTAAAAGGTAACCGACAGGACACAGCAAATCAAAGCTAAAAACAGCTTTCACTCATGAACCAAAAGAAGATGGCTTGTTTGGTCCTCTTGTTGCTGTAATTATTAAACAGGAAAAGGGGAAATGCCCGTGCGTAAATGTTATACGCCCGTTGCGGGTGAACGACTCTAATGGGCAGGGGAGACGGGAATAGAATTGAAGTGAAAGGGTAATTAATGGGTAGAAAGTTTTGAACGTATCGGCAGACCAAGATATTTGAATAGATTACTGCGAATGTTGGGGGTATGTGTTGCCTGAAACCACGTTGAGTGAGGGGAAGCTCAAAATGTGCAACGTGTGGTGAACTATACGCGGATATAGAAGTATTAAGGCACAAAGTGTCGCAGCAGGTGGAGCAAAGGCTGGGTGGCATATCGGTTCACCCGCGACGTGTCAAATTTTTACGATCACAGTGTCATGGTTTCTGCTCTCGCAGACATCGCAGTTCATGACTAACGTATCAAATTGAAGCTGTGCGAGGCCACTTTATTGAAGAACCTTCGCGACCGCTCGATAGGTGAGCTCAGTTTGGCGTGTACCCCCTTTCGGGAACATCAAATGGCGGGCTGTGGTCACCGCGGCGCCAGCTGCTTGCAGAGTGGCACGAAGTACAGCTTGATCGGTGTCATATCTCGGACACAACCGTAGTACGTGTTCGGCGTCTTTTGGGGTCCCGCAGGTGACGCAGTTTGGGTTATTTTTCCGCGATATCTTGTGTAGCGTTTCCTCAATAAGGGCAGTCTACTCTCAGGCGATGCAGAAGGCTGGACTCTCTCCGATTAAGTTTGGACTCAGGTAGGGAAGGAGGAGCGTTGCCAGAAACTACACCGTCGTGGAGATGTCACATTCTTGTGATGAGATTTATGAGACGCCTGGCTTCGCTGAATTATGGTATAAAGTATTGTGGAACTTCTTGATCATGAGCCTCACCTGCAAGAAAGTCGACTTGCGCGTTGCCTTTGATGCCGCAGTGAACGGGATCGACTGGAAGGCCAGCTTCTATCCTTTTGCTTCAACCCTGCGGACTATGTCGCAGCTTCCTGTACAAGTGGTGTTGCGTGTTCCAGGTTTTCAAGATGGCAGAGGGCGCTTCTGGAATCCGCTAGAACGACAGCTGAGCAACGTTCAAGTTTGAGCAGCCCCTCCAGAGCCATGCAGATGGCTATACTAGCTCCGCAAATGTTGATGTTGTTTGGCACAGGGGTTTTCCCAGGAACCGAAATTAGGATGGAGGGGGGGAGGGGGGCGGTGTCTAAATGTTTAGGGGGAGGGGGGGGGGGGGCTTTGAGAATAAAGGAGTCGTTGCGAATTAAGGGGGTGCCTTTTGAAAAACAAAGGGAAGTGTAAACACCCCCCCCCCCCCTCCCCTAGGGGGTGTGCAGAGAAATCACTGGTTTGGAAGTTTAGCCTTCCGGCTTGCTGCACGTTGATCGGGAAGATCAGAAAGGCCATAGTTGAAGGTCCGTTTCTGGTTTAGTCGACCCGTCGGTGAATACTTTGCTTGGTCGCCCTGCAAGCATGTTAAGCAAGTATAGACCATTCCATTTAGCGCTCTCTGGGCGGCACCATTTTGTTCGACAGCAGCGCCCTCTCCATACATCCGGGAAATTCAGCCGGTTCGACGGGGTAAAACGAGAGTGAGGGCAGGCGCCCGAATCCGCTAGCAGACGACAAACCGGGAGGTTGTCATTCTCCATCTTTGGGCTGCACCGGCGGGCTGTACGGAACGTTGAACTCTCGCTCGTGCTTGCCATTGTGAAGTGGTTCGCGTTCTTAGAATACTTATGGCTACTCCAAAATCAGCCTATAGCACTCTGTTGTTCTATTTCGGTAAATGATCAACTAGCATATCTTTTTTCCGTTACTTAAATAGCAGTTGAGTCAGCCGGCAGTACTACCTTCAACTACTGCGTGTATTGCGGCAGGAGAGCCCGTTTTTATTTATTATTTCAGACTTCCACTCATGGTCGCTAAAGGCCTACATCAGTACGAAATTTGTATAGTAAAAAAGGTACAGCAACCGGATTTACTTTTCGCCGGAGAGACCGGCTAATCTGACACAGCTTTCCCTATCTTTTTTTTTGCACGCAGGCAACAGTGCAATTGGACCCTGTTAGTCTTTTTATCTAGCATAGTATTACACCATAACTGGAATACAAAAATCTGCGCATATGCGCTTGAAATTTCCAAAATGACGCGATTTTAAACAGAGTTTGCACGCCAGCCGGATGCAAGGTATATATACAGCCCACTCGGCGGAGCAGACGACATGCGGGGTGAGAGGGGGAGGGCATTTTTTTATATCTCTATCACCCTCTCTGCTATGACCCTAATGGAACGGTCTATAGGGAACACTGATCTTTGTTGTAGTAGGTTGGATCGCGGATCGAGGCTTGTCTTGATAGGGTCGAGTGGCAGCACCGGAAGCCATCATTTGACACCAGCTAATGCATAGGACGTCTATGGGGAAAACAAGAAAAAGTGTGATTTCCCCCGCTTCTAAGCTGTTGTCGGCACTGAACCTTCCTGTCCGCTGTTCAGGAAGCCAGCCAAATAGCTTGTGCACAAACATTAAAACTGACAGCCCTCACAGTTCTTATGAAAAAATGTTTTGCTGTCGAGAGTGACTCCGCTGGGCGAAAAATGTAGTGCAGCTCAATGAGACAAGAGTCACCTAGAGTTACCGCGCAGTGTGCACGGCGGTTTTGATGAGTTGGATTTAGCAGACGACAAGCTTGAAGGGTTTGCTGCGTGGAATTTGCTCACTCCCGAAACGCCACTGTCAACATTGAACTTTTTTTGACATTCATCAACTTCTGGGCTTCCCCGAGGGCGGTCTTATTGACGGCAAGTTCCTTTGTTTACTCCACTACGAGAGCAAGCGTGCCAGCTCAGCCGTGCGTGCTCCGGCACGGTTGATTTTCTTAATCGGCGTTCGAACGCTTGACAAATACCAATTCGATCTCCAAACACCCGATATAATAATCGCAGCACATCATAAAATACTAGTCTTCGAGCACAGCGTACAAGCTTCAATATTCCTACTTTTGTTTGTTTCTCCCATAGACGTGCGTGTATTGCCTGGTGTCAAGTAGTAGCCGCCGGTGGTGCCAACGACGGGCTCCCGATCCGCCTCGATCCAGCCTACACACTAAACATCGTAACACCCTTATGGGTGTAAATGGCTTGTCCTATAACTTAACACCCTTATGGGTGTAGCAAAAGACTAAGAAAAGGGCGGTTTTCCTAACACCCCTAAAGGACGGCGTTATTTCCGAACACCCTTAAATAGGGTGTGATCCACTGTACACCTTTTATTAGGGTGTTATGACTGCGCAGTACGCCCTCTAAATTGGGTGTACCACCGCCAAAAAGGAATATTAAAAAAAAGCCGCGTGACCAACACCCAAAAGTAGGGTGTGATAACCCAAAAGAGTGCACGAAAAAATGACTGCAAAGGAGTCGAAACATGCCTGGTCACTTTTATTTTCGATCAAGATCATACTAGGTTCTACTAAATTCTCTTTAGACGATTGCAAGCAGGCCATCTGGCCGTAGCCATGTCTCTGCTAACTACGTTCACAAAGACGGAACGACCGGAAGTTACTTGGGACGCAAGCGGCAGTTCTTGTGTAAACAGTTAAATGGTCTATTGAGACGGAGGCAGGACTACTATCAGAAGCATGCTTGCAGAGTACTTACATATAAGGGAGCGATCTCATGTAATCCGTGATAGATGCATAATCCGATTCGAGCAGCACAGAACAATTCGCAAACACAATTTAGGGGACGAAGGCGGTAGCTCACATCCAACGGAAGGCTCGCGGTCACCGATGAGCAGCTGTCTCTCTGTCGTGATAGATGCACAGTCTGATTCGCGCAGCACGAAACAACGCGAACACAATGTCGAGGATGAAGGCGGTTGATCACATTCAACGGACGTCCACCGATGCTTTGCCGAAACGCGTTCTACAAACACAGCACAGTAATTCCATAGACTCCGACAAAGTAAACGGCATTATAAAAAAGTTGGCATGGATGTATTCCGCCGTTCACGACGAAAAAACACGGTCACGAAATGGAACTCGTCAGGACCTGCTTGCACGGAAAACAGGAGAGCACTGAAGGACGCTTTTTGGAAACCGGATTCACGTGGTCCCTACAACTCACCATAACCTGGCAAACGGCGCGAAGGCTATGACTCCGGTGAGCCCATCAGCGCGTCAGAAAGGTTCGCGTGACAACTTTTCGTCCAGCGTTTTTGTTCTACGGAGAGCGGTCACGTGTTTCGCTCTACCCCTCTGATTCGCTAGAAGCGGCCTTCGCAGTCACTCACAGCCACACGAAGACACGAAAGAAGGTGTGGAAGCTTTCAGAAGACGAGGTCAAAGGGGGTGGACAAAGCAGCTAATCTCCCTCTGCTGCTCCTGCGCTGCACAGGGAGGGTCGCCTTGCGTGCGGGACCTTGGGGTTGCTGTTCGAGTGGCGGCGGTTCCCTTTCGAAAACTGTGGAGCCGGGGAGTGGCTTATGCTGTCTCGGTAGAACTCGTTGATCGTCGTCTTGTTTATCCGTTTGAGTTCCTTCTTTGCCTTTCTTTTTTTTTCTCCATGTGTTTGGAAGGTTACTTATGGGTCCAGTCAGGTGAGGCTGTACTACCCGAAATAAGGGCGCCACAGCTGTTCAAAGCTTCAGCGCAGTTAAAAAAAAAAAAAAAAAGATTAAGCAAAACGGATTTGCTGCTGTTAGCCGAGAAAAACTTCGGGCTAAAAGCAAGCAGATTCCGTTTTGCTTAATTTTTGTTTTTTAACGTCGTATTTTAGGCGGTCAAGAAATAGAATACCTCCGGCATAGCCGATTCACGCAGGGATACTCTCACACTTAACCAAAAACGGCGTCGCGTACGTTAGGTCAGGATGGCGTCGGCGCGACTCATCCCATTTGTTAAGTATTGGCTAAACCAAAATGGTGTGGGCACAATCGTTTCGATTCGATCCATATCGGCGCAATACGGTGTGTTTCCTGGGCTGTATATTTACACGTCTTCGGTCACCTTTTGCGAGCGGAGGTGATTTTTAAATCGAAGATGAACTGATAAAACTGCATGCACGCGCGACACGTAATTTTCGGCTCATGTCGGACGGAGAGTCGATCGGAGTTGCAAAAAAATATCTCTAGCACTTCCTAATCATACGCGCCTTCGTGTGGCGATTAATCATTCTCGATGTTCGTACCGCCGACATCAGCAACGTTTCACTAAAGCAATAAACATGAACGGTTATGAAATCATGGGTGTGTTCGACAGTATCAACATTACGCCCCCTCACACCGTGTGAATGAAGGGCGTAAAATTCGCCCATACACCCTTTTTACACGATTTCAGAAACCATCGCTAAAGTGGGGCGTAAAAAGGGCGTGTAAGGGTGTAAGACGTCAACACACCCTTTTACACCCACTGATATTCAGAAATCGTGTAAAAAGGTGTAAAAAGGTGTTTTTCCTAACTTGCACCTTTTTTTTTTTTTTTTTTACATTTTTTTTGTTTACCCTTTTACAGTTATGGCGTGGTACATGTGTAGTGCTAGTATACAATAGAGTCGTGATAGTATGTGCCTGGAAGCGTCTACGAACTGGTGTTTTACCGCGTCCAAAAAAGTGGTCCCCGATTTCCGCACAATGACGTCATGCAAGTGTCATGCTGTCGCC
>JABSTQ010002159.1:0-43158 GCA_013358835.2 Ixodes persulcatus | reverse complement strand
TGAAACAACCATTCCGGATATTGGGCCACCCTGGCTACCCCCTTTAGCACCCAAGGTGCCAAGCTAGTTAGAATTTTTAGATGTTTGCAAAAGGAATGAGCACCCAGACACGGCACCGCGCTCGCATTGAGCGTCGGGAAGAGCTAGGTTTTCACGCGAGCATTCGAAAATATCACATGCAAGCATGCTTAAAGATTCTGCCCAGTAGCAATCTCTTTACAGGTCTGGGCTTGTTTAAATGTCCGCAGTGTGTAGCGCTACCTCCGACGGAACCCGAAATAAAAATTAAAGTTACGCCCCACGTAACTTTTCCCCAATATTTCGAGTTACGTCCGACGTAACCCGATATGAAAATTAAAGTTACGAGTTACGTCCGACGGAACTCGAAATAAAAATTAAGGTTACGTCCGACCAAATTCGCAATAAAGAGTAAGCTTACGTCCGACGGAACCCGAAATAAAAGTTAGTCACGTCCTGCATAACCTACGCAACCTATGGTTCGCTTTACGGCCGATACATGACGTAAATACAAACGTAAATTAATGCTGCTTTACGTCCGATACAGCATTCGTCAATTGGTTACAATCTCGACTCTGCGTACTTTGTTGAGGGGGCTGGAGTGTGTTCCTCGCACATCCAGGCTGCTAAGGTTGTGTGGGTTCGATGCCCATCATATACATTTTTTTTCTCTCTTATTTCCCCTCTTAAGACAATTCGTAGTTTTTTTTTTGTTTTGTTTTTTCGACATGAAAACACCTTTTTTGCTATCTTGCCGCGTTTGTTACACCTGCTTGTAGCCCTTGCTGGCTCGTGCAGAGAACAGAGTTGGTATGGCTAAGGGCCGCGAGGGTCTATTGTCATTCTCATACTGGGGCAGCTCCCTCGAAACAGCTCTTTATTTAACACTGCGTAAGACGTCACAGGCGTATGTACAGCTCAACTACGCCAGATGACGTACCTTGAATGACAGCCAGCTCTTGGGAGGTCCAGCCGCTGGTCAGGAAAGGACGCAGCGGCGTAATGCCGCTACGTATGCGTCGGCAGCGGTGTTGATGTTGAAGAAAGGTGGCAACGAAGACGGCATGATGAAGGTTTGTCCATGCGACGACCAGAGAAACAAAATAGAGCTGCTGAAACACCCAAGCAGAGCGCCAGCACCGCTGCACTGTCAGCCATTATCGCTGCTCCGAGGTGCCGCTGCGAGCTCAATTGCGACTTCCGCCACGCTAGGCAAACCGGAAAACCCCGGAAGCAATCGAAAGGTCACGAGGTTTGCGTTGTGATCATTCGACACGAGGTGCCGCTACTGGTCGATCCGAATCCATGTAAACGCAGTGGTTGAAGTGGATCCGATTTGCTAACTGGATCCGATGCGCTGCTGTCGCATCCATGTAAACGTAGCCATGGTCCAGTCTTCCGCTGACCTTCGCGAGTTTTGGCGGCTTTACACATCCGGAAAGATATTGTTCACGGCCACTACAAGGAAGGATCATGCAGGAGCTCGTGCCTTGTTGCGGGGACTCAATCTGGCTTTCACTCTGCCAAGGTGCGGACCCAACGTCCCAAATTTGATTGTCACCGTTAAGCAACCTCGCAAGTTTCCTTTGACGATAGCCTAATGAGTCCAGAGCGCGAGACGGAGCAGCCACTCCAGTTGTTGGGTACTAGCGCCGAGTCGGATAGCTTTTGGACCCAGGACCAGGCCACGTGCACGTTGGCTCAAGCGCTTCCCCAGGAGGACGCTGCTACTCCGGTTCCGCGAGCAGTGATTCTTAGATGCTTGGGTGCCCTGGGCTAGGTACCCGAGGTTTTCTCAGCTTCGACAGTCTACGTAGGATCGAAATATTGCTTGACACTGGTGGAACACTCAATCAATTTTATTCATCTCTGATGTGTTCGTGCCGGCGGAATACTAGATTTTCTGCATCACCCGAGCATACTATAGTCGGTTACAAGTCAAGAAGGTAGACGCAAATGCCCCTCAAAGCGAATCTTGTATTCCTCCGCCACTAATCACTTCCCGTTGTTTCCGTGACGTCCCGACCTGCCCGAACCAATCTTGTTCTAGCAAACGAATATTTTCAACATGGCTGCCGGGCAGATTTTTACGACTCCAGTATCTTGCAGAATTATTCTGTTTTTTAATGCGGTTTTTCACTTACCCAAGCATACGTCGCTAAATCGTAACCGCGTCCGCTTTTATCGCAATAGGTTCTGCGCGACAGCGTGAGATTCCAGCGATAGCATTGCCATCAAGAATTTTGATGCGGGAGTAAGCATAGCATCGTACATACGTCGAACGCCATCTGCTTTTTCTGCCTCAGTTTGCGCCTCAACATCGTGACGGCATCCGCTTATCTTCACAGTGGTTTCCGTGGAGCGACGTTAAAATGCAGCGGTCAAAACCAGTCCAAGGTCAGAACTAATGCCAAGGCATCTAAAAAAAATAATGTGACCAGAAGCAATGTCATTTATTATGTTGTCAAGCTAGGCCTCGCTAATGTTAGCCGAATCGGGTCCACTAACACTCACCCGTGTAGGAGGGTGTCTTTTGTGCCCATGCTTGTTGTTTAATTAGACCTTGAACATGATTCATTACTACGGAGGACTTGCATTACGAATGAGTTTTCTAGTTAACGGTGGTGTTCCTGTTAACAAACCACTGTATTAGGTGGGTAGAAAATAAGAGTGAAGAAGTGAACTTTGGTCTTTAATGGCAAGTAGGTTCTTATGGAATCATTTTTGCTTTAGTGGAGGCTCAGTATGCACAACACTGAAGTGATTCTCCTTTCAGTCGACGGAGACAAGGGTTCCACAAGAGCACAGGGCTACGACGCTGAAAACTGCTCATCTTTACAGATAGCCGATTCCAACTCCAGCGTGCCGCTATCCTTTGGCATCTACCCCTGACAAGCGACAAGCCCGTGGCCTCCGTGACTGCGCTCTTCAAACCAACCTGCCATTGGACGCCGCCACCGGACGTCAGCTGCTCTTCCCTAGAAAAAGAGGAGTGCATCTGGTCCCCTAGTCAGTTGGCAGCAGCGACGGCACAGGGCTACGACGCTGAAAACTGCTCATCTTAACAGGTGTGCCTTTATTTCTTTTGTTACTTACCTCAATTAGGTGTTACCGTCGCTGCTGCCACAGCTACTATTGTTACAGCTCAAACTGTCTACTCTTTATTTTATTTTGTGTACCAGTAGTTTAACATGTCGAATGAAATTTCTAAACTACTGAAAGACCTGAGGGAGGAACTTCAGCAGGAGTGGAAGGCCTTTAGGGTGGCATTGGAGAGAGACATTAGAGGTGACATTCGGCAATTGCGGACTGATGTCAAAGAAGCCAAAGAGAGTATGGACTTCATGAACCATGAATTTGAAGACATGAAAAAAAAGATTAAGGAAGTTCTAGACGAACATGTTGCACTTAAAAAAGAAAATGCTGAACTGTCACAACGGTGCGACGAAATGAAACGACAGTTGCAGAACTGTCAGGAACGACTGACCGAAACAGAACAATACTCAAGAAATGCAAACTTGGAAATCAAAGGGATCGTGAAACATGACAATGAGGGGCTCCTAGATTTGATGGGAAAGCTAGGCCAGTTCATCGGTGAACCGATCGTTTCAAGCGGACATTGTGGCGTGTCGAACATCGTACTGCAGTTCATAAACCGCGCCAAACGCGACGCCGTTCTTCATAAAGCTAAAAAGAAGCGTCTCTCAAACTCCGATATAGGCCTTGACACAGACGCACCTGTATTTGTAAATGAACATCTTTGCCCCACTTTGAAGCGTGTGCTTGGAAAAGCGATCGAAAAAAAAAACGTCAGTGCAGCTGGAGGTATGTCTGGGTACGAAACGGCAAGATTTTTGCTCGTCAAACGAAAAGCTCTCCACTTGTTCAAATTATCAACGAGGATGACGTCGAGAAGATTCGATAGGTTATCTTTGCTACTTTACTTTTTTTTTCTTTTTTTTCTTCATATTTTAATGGAATACATAGAGCTTGTTTTGCCTGATAACGTAAATCAGTGTCAACTATCTAGAGATGCCATTCATGTCTTTCACTTAAACGCTCGTTCTGTAAAAAATAAACATGATTCAATCATATCACTTTGGATTGTTGCCGCGTATCGTTTGATATTTTAATGTTCACGGAAACCTGGTATCAGCAGGACGCTGACATGCTTATCCTACCGGGTTACAAGCATTTCTTTCTGAACCGCAAAGATAGGCGCGGTGGTGGTGTCTCAATTCATGTGAAAAGTACTATGGCGTGTGAATTACTCGAGGGTTTTTCTTTAATTACAAGCGAGTATGAGGTGTTAAGCATAATATGTGGAAGTAACATTGTGACTGTTTTGTACCGCCCACCTTCGGCAGATTTCGGCAATTTTATTTGTTTCTTGAAACTTTTTTGGAATACATATCAGTAAATAACTACCGCCTGATCCTCGGGGGCGATTTCAATGTAAATATATTAGATGATTCTCTTGAAACAAGAACGCTCAGTAATACGTCAAATGCTATGGGATTTCATAACGTTATTTCATCCGCGACCAGAATTACGTTATCTACGTCAAACGCCATTGACCTATTCATAACAAATGTTTCAACCAAAGTCATAGTTGCCGGTACCATTAGCTGCGACATCAGTGATCACGTTCCAATTTTTTGTCGTTATTTAAACACGAATCTTCAAAAGATAATATGAAGTCCACGGTCACTTTTCGACAAATGTCAGATAAATGTTTATTGGCATTTAGGAACGAAATCTTAAACTATGATTGGGCGCCTGTCTTCTCTGAGTTAGATGTAAATAATGCATACAATAAATTTCTAAACATTTTCAAAGAGCTCTATAACACACATTTTCCGTTCAGAACTATTACCGTAAAGAAGAAAATAAGAAAACCTTGGGTTACCCCAGTGCATATTAAAATGATGCAAAAGAAAGATCGCTTATTCAAGGCATTTTTAAGATCAAGAGACCAAAGCAAGTTATCGCGTTTCAAAAAACTTAGGAATGAATTAACGTCTGAGCTCAGGAAAGCAAAATCGTCGTACTATAAGCAAATATTCAAAGATGTCCCTAAACAACGCCCAGATGTTGTTTGGAAAAAGATTAATGAAGTCTTAAATTGGAATCAGGTTTTTTCTAGTATAGTTGAATTAACTATAGATGGTCAAGCTATGTCGGGTACTACCTTGGCGGAATATTTTAATAACTACTTTTCAAGTACACACGAGACTGCCTACAATGATGACGTCATTTCGTTTGCCAAACGTGTCGACGATAGTCTTTTTCTAAATCCCACCGACGAACAAGAGGTATTTAACATGTTTTGGGGACTTAAGAACAGCAAGAGTAGTGATACAAATGAGATACAGATAAAACCAGTTAAATTTGTAATGGACGTCATCGCGCCATGTCTCGTACACATATATAATTTATCTTTATCGTCCGGACATTTTCCTGCGAGCATGAAGTTGGCGAAAGTCGCAGTTATATATAAAGGTGGCAATAAGCATATCATAAGTAATTACAGGCCTATTTCTGTGCTACCTGTTTTTTCCAAGGTACTTGAAAAAATTATTTTTACGCGCCTTGACAACTTTTTTGCGAAACACTGTGTGTTTACAGACTCCCAGTTTCGGTTTTCGTAAAGGTAGATCTACAGAAGCAGCATTGTTATTTCAAAAGAAATTATTTTACAAAACATAGAAAGAAGGCTCATTACTTTAGGCATTTTTATTGATTTTAGCAAAGCGTTTGATGTCCTAAACCACAAAATATTACTTCAGAAATTAAATCGTTACGGTGTCCGCGGCACGCCACTTGCTTTACTTGAATCCTACTTAAATAATCGTAAAGAGTGTGTTGTTATCGATGAGCAATGCTCTTCTTTCCGAAATATTCGCACTGGTGTACCACAAGGAAGTATATTGGGACCCCTTTTATTTAATGTCTATATTAATGATATTGTAAACATCGATGACGAAGCGCAGTTCATTATCTACGCGGATGACACCAGCTTGTTTCTCTCGGGGGAAGAAGCTGATGTATTAGTATGTAAAGCAAATTCTATTTTAAGTAAGTTTTTTATGTGGTCTGAAACAAATGGGCTCAAGGTAAACACAACAAAAACCAAAGCAATTTTATTTAGGTCAACAAATAAACCTGTTTCTATAAATAATACAATCAATCTTGGTACTTCCTCAATTGAACTTGTAAACCAGCATAAAACCTTGGGTGTGATTTTTTCAGAGCACATGACGTGGGATAACCATATTAATTATATACTTGTTAAACTTTCACGGGTAGTTGGTATTATGGCTCGCTGCCGTAATATTTTGCCACCCAACATTAAGCTCAATATTTATCGTGCATTATTCCAGTCCCGCCTAAACAATTGCCATCTTGTGTGGGCCACTACGATCAAAACAAACCTAAATAACATATTATTGCTCCAAAAGAAAATTTTACGTTATATTGGTGATGTTTCTTATTATGATCACACAGAACCTTTATTTTCCAAATTTCACATACTGCATATAGAATCCATGTACGAATGCCGTTTGCTTTATACAGTTCGTTTTTCCTCCCCAGCTCTTGTAGAATTTTTGTATGCAATTTCACATCTTAGAAGGCATGAATGTGTTGTTTACACGCGTCACACAGTTTCATGGGTCCTCCCTCGGTCTCGCACAAATTATAATTTTCAGTCCTTACATTATAATATACCGCTTCTGTTAAACAAATGTATTAATAACAACATAAATATAAACACAATAAGTAAAAGAGTCCTTCGTTTGTGCTTTTCTAGCATTGTATAATTTTAATGTGTTTTTCATTTGTTGCTGCTGCCAATGTAAAGGGATCCCATACCTAGTCAAGCTGTTTTTTAACAGCTTTTTGTATGGGTTTTCCCACCGGAGTTTCTGGAAATAAACTTGATTTGATTTGATTTGATTTGACCTCTTGGTGTCAACGCCTTGCTGCCTTCGTCGGCTGCGCCCCGAACCGTGCAGTTTTTGCCGAGGTAAACAATTGGGCCATTTGAAAGTTTTTCGGATAAAAATAAAAGGACCCACTAGCATGCCTTGCTGTAAACAATCCAATGTAGCACTGCAATTTGCGAGTTGCAGATAATGTCACAGGTAGGATAGATAACCTCTACATTCTTAGAGTTCTGTGGACTAAGGGGCTGCCCAAAGATTACACAGCAGGAAAGGCGCCCCGCAACAGAGCACCAGCATACGTCGTACCCACGGTGGAAGAAATGCATTTAGGTGATGACTCTCTGTCTCACGCGGCGACTACATTATGTTCGGCGCGCTTCACGCGCATGGTGATAGATGGCACCCAAGTTAAAGGGGCTTGTGAAGGCTTGCATAGAGGGCTTGTGAAGGAAATTATGCATTCTTTACTCGGTCCCTGTGTACTGTGTACTGAAATGATGGATTTATGCTGCCGCACTGGCACTGATTGCCTTTTTTCCCGTGCGGTTCCTGATTTTTTTAAACGAGAACATTCCGATGATAGCCTTAACGTGACAACAATACTCGTATAAATATAAAACTTCCCGGCATAATCTACTGAGCCTTCAATAATTTAGAGTAAACTGCTGGGTCGTGCTCGCATGTTTTGTAAAGCAGCATGTTTAGTAACAGTTCCGTCAATTGTTTACACACATTGCGTGGCTTTATAGAAGGACGGGTGATTTTTTCCACCCTGCTCCTGCCTTCTTATTAAAAAAAATGAATTCTAATAATGGTACATAGTGGGGCCAAAATAATTCTTAATGGTACATAATGGTACATAGGGGGGCATGACACGCGCAAGATGGAGCGCTCACCGTTTCTGCTGTTGCAGGTTCTCGTCTTTCTGAATTCACTGTGCGGCGCCGCCAAGCCTGGACTACGCGACACAGCCAGGATCCCCTACCGAATTCTTCAACACAACGGCGACACCAAACCCAGTTCTGGATACTTGGGCGACACTGTGCAGGCAACCTGGATCATCTGCCACCGGCGGGGCCGTATATAAGGACGCCCCGAACGCATTCTTCTTGGGGCATGACACGCGCAAGATGGAGCGCTCACCGTTTCTGCTGTTGCAGGTTCTCGTCTTTCTGAATTCACTGTGCGGCGGCGCCAAGCCTGGACTACGCGACACAGCCAGATCCCCTACCGACTTCTTCAACACAACGGCGACACCAAACCCAGTTCTGGATACTTGGGCGACACTGTGCAGGCAACCTGGATCATCTGCCACCGGCGGGGCCGTATATAAGGACGCCCCGAACGCATTCTTCTTGGGGCATGACACGCGCAAGATGGAGCGCTCACCGTTTCTGCTGTTGCAGGTTCTCGTCTTTCTGAATTCACTGTGCGGCGGCGCCAAGCCTGGACTACGCGACACAGCCAGATCCCCTACCGACTTCTTCAACACAACGGCGACACCAAACCCAGTTCTGGATACTTGGGCGACACTGTGCAGGCAACCTGGATCATCTGCCACCGGCGGGGCCGTATATAAGGACGCCCCGAACGCATTCTTCTTGGGGCATGACACGCGCAAGATGGAGCGCTCACCGTTTCTGCTGTTGCAGGTTCTCGTCTTTCTGAATTCACTGTGCGGCGGCGCCAAGCCTGGACTACGCGACACAGCCAGATCCCCTACCGACTTCTTCAACACAACGGCGACACCAAACCCAGTTCTGGATACTTGGGCGACACTGTGCAGGCAACCTGGATCATCTGCCACCGGCGGGGCCGTATATAAGGACGCCCCGAACGCATTCTTCTTGGGGCATGACACGCGCAAGATGGAGCGCTCACCGTTTCTGCTGTTGCAGGTTAGTTATCGGACCACCAGTCTTAGTTGCCGATCTAGTAATTACTGTCTGGTTGCTGTGTCATGCCCCACCGACACCCTAGCCTTTCTTCAATGTGTTTATGCATTATTTGAATCTTTCTTTGCTTCCTTGTTGTCTCACTCCCAGCTGCTAGTGGCGGGCGATGTAGAATCTAACCCCGGACCTGTCACTGACAGCCCGGGCATACAGGAAAAAATATTGGCTACCGTTCAGAGAATAGAAGATGGTCAGGCAGGAATTATCTCGGAAATAAAAACCCTAAAGGAACAACAAAAAGTTTCGGACGAGCAGATACAAAGACTAACTACGAAAGTTGCTGAATTGGAGGCCGAACTGACGAGATGCAAAGCCACGCAGAATACCCCTGCCTCCGAAGGTGAACTCACTGTCATTTCTTCAAAATTGCACGATGTGGCATATAGATGCGATGACGCTGAAAATCGGCTTCGTCGGTCTAACCTGCTATTTTATGGTATCATCGATGATGCAAATGAATCATGGGCCTCGTCCGAAGGGAAGGTGATAGATTTTTGTTCCCGTCATTTCGAAATCAGCATCCACCCAGATAGTATCGAAAGGGCCCACCGAATTGGAAAGTTTAACACTGAGAAAAAACGCCCTATCATTGTAAAGTTTTCCAGATTCAAAGAAAAAGACCGCATCCTGTCTTCAGGTTTTAAGTTGAAAGGAACACCCTTTTCTGTTGGAGAAGACTTTTCTATCTCAGTCCGCCACGCAAGGAGGAAACTAATCGAATTCGCTAAGAATAAAAACGTTTCTTTTAGACTATCATTTGACAAACTAAAGATTGATAACACTATCTATATGTACAACCCTGACTCAGACTGCGTTGAACTCATGCCAAGATAGCTTAGGAAAAAGAAGCCACCGATCCCACGACGTGCTGTTTCGACGAATTCTCTCCCTGTCATAAGCCCCCCTACACTTACTGTATCATTCACAAATATACGAAGTGTCATACCGAAACGCGATGCATTCTCTTCCTATCTTTACGACACTGATACTGACATCGCGATTCTTACTGAGACATGGCTGAAACCTGATATTAAAAATAAAGAAATCCTTAATAATGGTTCTGAGTTTAACTTCTATCGTCGAGACAGACCGGACAGGCGAGGTGGTGGCGTGCTGATTGCCGTTAAAAAACAGATTCCTTCATACGAGATTCCAAATGATTGTAGTTTAGAGATAATCTGGGTTAGCTTTTATTCCTCATTCCAAAAGAACATCCTGGGTGTGTGTTATCGTCCCCCTGACAGTGGCCCCGAATTTACCAACATACTTCATGATCAACTTTATGCCCTACACCAGGCCTTTCCAAACGCGAACCTGTTTTTATTTGGTGACTTCAACTTTCCACTTATTGATTGGTCCACTCAAACTTCACATGGTCAGCAGGAAATAAACTTCCTGGATGTATGCCAAAACTTTAACCTGGTACAAATTGTGAATGAACCGACACGTGGCGACAATATTTTGGACTTAGTTCTTGCATCAAATCCCGAGTCTGTTCCTTCATTGTCACTTTTTACCGGTTTCAGTGATCATAAGTTGATCAATGTTAGCATTAATCTTCATACCGATATGCAGCGAGTAAAGTCTAAGCAAATTCGTGATTATAACAAAGCCGACTTTCCCTCAATTAACGAAGCACTTTCTCTCTTTTTTCCATTTTATGCTGATGGATTTCAAAATAGAACTGTTGAAGAAAACTGGCACCTGTTTAAGACCAAAATATCTGAACTAATCGATGCATTTGTCCCATTAGTCCACATTCACTCCAATAGCAACCAACCATGGTTCAATAAATCCCTTAAAATCCTAAGCCGAAAAAAGAAAAGACTATTTCGCCTTGCTAAACGGTCAAATGTTCCTGAGGCGTGGGCAAACTATAAAAATTGCGAGATAGAATACGACTCCACTATTACCCTGGCCAAAGAAAAATATTACGGCTCCGACTTACCCTCCCTTCTAACTAATAACCCCAAAAAATTCTGGAAAATAATATCGCCGCAGGAATCTCACCAGGTTATTTCCTTATCCGATAATACCGGGAACCCTGTAGCTAATGCTCTCTGTCCCTCCGTTTTTAACGAATTCTTCGCATCAATATTTACTAGAGAGGACCAATCGAACGTTCCACCTGTGGCAGATTTTGATTACCCATTCATGAATCCCATTTCTATCACAAGTTCCGGTATTAATCAACTTATAAGTAACCTTGATATATCCACGTCGTCTGGTGCTGATAACATCTGTTCTAAAATCCTGAAAAATACCAGTGAAATTTCTTCGCAGCTACTGTGCCTGTTATTTCAACAATCTTTGTCTTCTTGTTCCATTCCTGAGGACTGGAAAATTGGGAAGATCGTTCCAGTCTTTAAGTCTGGCAATAAATCATCTGTAGCTAACTATCGCCCCATATCCTTAACCAGTGTCGTGTCAAAACTGTTAGAACATATAGTATTTTCCCATTCCATACGACATCTTGAAAGCAACAACTTCTTTTACAAGTACCAATATGGATTTCGGAAGGGCTACTCATGCGAAGCACAACTGCTCGAGTTCACCCACGATATTCATACTAACATGGACTCCGGCTCTCAAACCGATGCTATTTTCCTAGACTTCTCTAAAGCATTTGACCGGGTACCCCACTGTCGCCTAATATCCAAACTTTCTGCTCTAAACCTGGATTCCCTCACGCTCTCTTGGTTACGCAACTTTTTAACTCTTAGACAGCAATTTACTGTGGTTGGCAACTTTCACTCTACGACTACCGATGTAACCTCTGGTGTCCCACAGGGCACAGTCCTTGGGCCCCTTCTTTTTCTGATTTACATCAACGATCTTCCAAACACCGTGTCATCTACAATCCGGCTTTTCGCTGACGATTGTGTGTTGTATAGAAAAATTAACAACCAAACTGACCATGACATCCTACAAAGTGATATTAACAAGGTTCTCGACTGGTGTGTAAAATGGGAGATGCAACTAAACATAAATAAATGTAATCTGGTTTCATTCACTAGGAAACGCTCAGTCTCATCTTTCTGTTATGCCCTAAATAACGCTTCTCTACCTGCTGTCTCATCTTACAAGTACCTCGGCGTGCATCTGACCTCGAATCTTTCTTGGGTCACCCACATTAACATTACAACTGCTGAATCGTCACGTACTCTCGGGTACCTAAAGCGAAACCTAAAAGCCGCACCCGCGCATCTACGCCATCTAGCCTATAATACCTACGTACGCCCAAAACTAGAATACGCGTCACCTATCTGGAATCCTCATCAGAAGTACTTAATTAACCAGTTAGAATCTGTCCAAAACCGTGCTGCCCGATTCATATCATCATCTTATTCCCGATTTGCCAGCGTCTCCCTTCTTAAGCAAAATAACTCTATTCATCCCCTCGAGACTCGTCGACTAATCGCACTTCTTTGCTTACTTCATCGGTTGCATTATAACCCCGGTCTTTCCAGCTCATCACTTTTAGAACCACCGAATAGAGTGTCACATCGTCAAAATAACAGCAAAAGCTTTAAACGCCTTTTTGGTTCAACGTTAGCATTTAATAACTCAGCACTTCCTCAAGCCATCAAACACTGGAACGGTCTTCCCGACGACATTGTCACCATATCTGATGTAAAAATGTTTCGCTGCGCCCTTACTAACTTCTTTCTCATCCCAGGCTAGTATGCAAGCTGACATTATTCGGTGCTCTGTTATTATTAGCATTGTATTATGTTATTTTGTCCCAAAGTGCTTCCCATGACTGATTTAACTACGTTTAGTTATTGTCCTGTGCTTATTGTCGTCGTTTGTCGCACACCAATATGTTCTAATTTCAGTTATTCTTTTGTTTCAATGTTTTTGCGTTGTACTATATGCCTTTGTTGGAAAATAACCCCCCCTCATGTAATGCCCACCGGGCCTTTGAGGTATTTTGAATAAATAAATAAATAAATAAATAAAGGTTATAGCATTACAAATGGTTTATACATACAATGTCAACTTGTACTGTGGGACATACAAACCTTGTGAGCAGAAAAAAAATTATATTCATGATGACATAGTGACTTTAATGATGACACAGTATGATGACGTACTGACTGACATGATGACACAGTGACTGAAAGTCAAACAATAGTAGCGGTTATAGGACATAAATCAGGTTTCATCTGTAAACAAATACCTCACAAATACTTTCCCTTTAAAATGTGCACAAGAGCTGAGTTCACTGCATACTACCAAAGAACGCAATCTCCTACATCCTGTGTTTCTCGCCCATGCTCTTAAACTAAGACGAGCGCTGCTTTGCTGATTTCTTCTTTTCTTGAGCTTGTTTGTTCATACTCATGGTAATATGCTGCCAGTGTTGTCGCATTCGCATGCTGAAGTAGTAGTGGAGCAACTGGGCACCTGTTTCTGCTTTGTGTTCAGCGCATGGAAACGTTATTGTGCATGTGTCAAGAACACTGTCGATTGTGTCCCAGTAGACAGTCTGGTGGCTTTTATTTTCCACGAAGAACTGTTCCGCTTTCTTCAGTAGCTGGAAAAGGTTCTTGTTGGGGTGTATAAGGCCTCCACTGTTCTTCACGTTTGTCAGTGCTGCTTCAGCAGAAGTGTTTTTGTCGATGCTGAAAGCGGATCAGCATGCATGGCAGCGTGTAGCTTTTTTTCATTTTCACGCTCAAAAACCCAGTTACACAATATAGTATGCAGTCCACAGCCTTGCTTTCTTCAGCTTTTTCTGTCAGGACATCTTCGCATTCCCAGTATTCGACAGAAATTATACTGTGAAGCTTGATCTTCACTTGGTCAACGAAATGAGGAGACTAGGTAGTAACTTGCGATCGGCCCTCGGGATTGCACGACGCCACTGCTCCAGGCGAGCGTCATTCGGTGGAGCTTTCAACAAGGACACTTGCTCTGCACAGTTCCGATACCCCGAATTGCAGTTGGGATCGAAGCACGTCTTTCCCATCCTTATAGCATAACTTCTTCGGGTTAAGGCTCATCTTCGTGCACGATAATGCCACCTTTGATTGACACAGCACCAAAGCAAAAGATGAGTCCAGCCACTAGCTGCACACCACCACCAGACCGCGAAAAAGTCGAGCAAGCTATGCCCCCGAAACCGTGGCCGCCGAGGAGAGACCACATACCCACGGTGATCACACCTCAGCGCCCTCCGCGGCGGCGCGGAAGTAACTATACTTTGTTTCACCTTATGTTGCACCGCAGCGAAGGCTAGAAGCGCGAGCTCATAGCGTTGGCAGCCGCTCTTAAGTCACGAGAGCTTGTGCCGCCGAGATGTGCCCCAGAGCAAGGAGCTCGCGCGTGTAGCCTTTCCTGCGGTACATCATAAGGTGAAAAAGAGTATACTCCTGGTTCGATGCTAGCTCCGAACACAATCTGGTCGCTCGCTCCTCGCGGGAAGAGCGGCCAGAGTCACCACCTAAATATATTTCTTCCACCGTGGTCGTACCATAGCCTTCTTTATACTGACAAAACCTGGCAGATTGCCAAGAGAAGCGGTCGCCGAAATGAAAAAAAAATTACACCATTTCCCGAGGGGAACCATGGGGTGATACGGAGCATCGGGGTGGTGCTGACGCTTGCTTGCGCCAAACCACTAACTGATGGGACTGTTGCTTCCATCACACTTCATCGGAAGAACGGAGTGAAGTGGAGTCAACAGCGGTGAACTGATGTAGCACGAGTAACTTTGAAAGTCTAATCAGACCGCACGGTAAGGCAGCGCAAAATGCCCTAACAGCGCTTGCAGGTTTCCTCGTCGAGACCGGGCTGGCCGGCGAGATCTAGGCTGCAACGGACGCGAGCGGTCGGGAAATGCTAGCAGATGACAGCCGCGGAGTTGCGGGGAAAGCTCACCCCACTAGAAAGGCTTGGCCTGGCGCTGCGACCCGCGCGCCGAAAACTTTCCTCCTTTCCCTCCTCCGGGGAAACACGGTTTCGCCTCAGACCCCACCCCGGTCACGTGATGGGGAATGCGCGCAGCGCGCTACCGGTCAAACTTGAAGGAGAGGAGACTAGAGGAGGAGAGTTTCGCATGCGTAGTGTGAGTGCGGACTACGACGCCGACGCCGCGGGACATAGACCCGAGCAAGAGATGCTCCGCATCTAAAAGGTGGAGTGGATACAACGGAGACGTCTCTCGCCGCAGCGGACGCGAAACACGAAAGTAGTATGTTTCTGGTCCTCGCCACTGCAAAAGCTGTGTGCTGACGTCCAGGTTCCCCGAGGAATGACTCGTTAATGCTCTGTGCTACCAAATCCTCACGCTCCAAATCTGTGACCAGGCACTCTATGACTCCGTCGTCGAACTGGCAGGCTTTGTGAGTATAGAGGTGCTATGGTCATACTCTAATCCACTTTACTCCATTTGTTTTTTTTTGCAGGGGGAGAGCATCTTTTTTTTGCATTCTTAAAAAAGAGGGTTAGACTGTTATGATGAAATTGGTGCGGACAACCAGTAACAAGCTCTGTTTGCTGCCGTCGAGGCCTACGCTGTTCGTATCAATGCCGATCTTCGCAAAAGATAACAGGATAGGGGAAGGGACAAGAGCGGAGGAAAGCCGTGCCGTTTGCGTGGTCGATGAAACTACGCATGTTAAAGATAAATCACCTGTAACTATGGTTGTTTAAGATAAATCTGTTTGAAAGGGTGTCGTCGCTATGCCAATCTGCAAACTGTTTTTTTAAAGCTGGAGACCAAGTGAGATAAGTATCATCCGCTGTCTTCTCAACTGGTTATTTCAATATTTTATTAGGAGAACTTGGCCATGACTTAAAACAAACCAAAGACCATATTCGAAGGCGGTTCTTTCCTGCCAAACTTCAGTAACATTTATCTAAGCAAAGATGATAAACAAATTACTATTAGTTTTAGTGTCCCGCCATTTCCGGATGCAAAAGATGCCTATATCGGTACAGCACACGAAAAGGTATAGGATACTTTGTAATGCAGAGATGCATCATTTTGTTACTCAGATGGAAAATTGCAATGATTACTACCTTGTAGTAGGCCTAGTACATGAAGCGTTCCCTCACATGCACACAGATGTTAAAGAAGCTTTTAGCCCTCTCTAAATTTCATCGTGGCTTCCTTTCGTTACAACTAAAAAGGGAGCACAATAAGACGGTGACGAGAAAGGGAGAAGCAAGTGCCCACTACCAACTAGATTATTCAGAAAAAAATGTCTTTACTTCCTTCCTGTTCCTGTCCTAATGTACTCTTTTTCATTGCAGCCACGAAGCAGCTTGCCCAGCAAAAAAAATTTATATGCTTTCTTTGACTTTACTAGACACTCAGTAGATACGCCCCAGTCTTGCCTAGCACCTAGCTTATGCAGGGGGCCGCAGAACAGGTACAGCTAGACTTAGTACCGTCCCCTCTTTCCTCAGTAAGGACCGTGCCCCTTGTGCTTCAAGTGCTCTCAGTGCACTTACTGATTTATTACTTACGTTCCCTTTGAGCCTTAAATTGACATTCTTTTAAAAGAAAAAGTAGACAATACATCCCCCTGCCCCTCCACTCTTTATCTCTCTCCATGGGAATATTTTAGGTTCCTACTGATGGCTAAAATAATTTTGAATGCAATGGTCTGCATTTTTGTGGTGTCCATCTGTAACCTGATACATCATCAGGGTGTCTACCCACCTGAAAGTCTCAGGAGAATTTCAGGTGAAAGTGGAACGGCGATGCGGAACAAAGCTTGACGGTTGCGCATTGGCACGACTATGCTGAATAACGTTTCTGAATTATGATCCTTCGACCCAGAAGTGGTCAGGAAGTTTTTATCAAAATAGTCAAGGGAAATTTTACAAAAGTCAGGGAATTTAAAATAAGTAATTTGGTAGACACCCTGATGCACTGGTTCCACCATACGAAACACTTCACAATCAAGTGAGAATTGGGGAAAGCGAAATATAGAAAGGCAGCAACGGGCGTCTGCCTCACTTGCCTTCACTCTGCTGCATGGACTTTCCATCTATGACACTGTGGGCACTTAACATGTCCTCGACAATTTTACTTTGCTCACCTACAACTTCGTCTGACTTCCAGAGTTTATTTCTTATCATTGGCGTTTTTTTTCTCAGGACCCAGTAAAGACTTTCGGGAACCCGATGTTACTTTTCACTGGAAAGCACCCATGGACATTTGGCAGCATGTGCGTTGTCTGCGAGGACCTATGAATCGACGTCCTGGACTTTTCAGCAGGAATCTCTCGGGTAATAGCCATGTACTGAGCGTAGAAAGGTCAGTATGGGGGGGGGGGAATCGACAAAGCACACTTTTTGTGCTTGAGCACCTCATGGGTAAAAAAATACAAAGATTTCGGTAAGAGTTGTGAAAGTTGTGACAGCACTCGGAGCACATTCCTAGAACAGGGAAAAAGAATTATGAATAACTGTTAGTGTTGTAATGTTTTCATATATATTTGGTGAATATTTCAACTATAATACAAAGGTTTGTGTGTTCCATTGTGTATCCAAACTTCTGTTAGATTTATTTATTTTTTTGTGCATCTGTTGATCTGAGGATCCAAACCATAAAAGAAGAAACTGCAGAAAGAAAAACAAAGCTTTGAAAAAACAGGAAGTAGACAAACCAAGCCTTTACGAAACTTATTGTAATTTATTTTGATTCTAATTTAATCCTGCAACACCAAGCAGGCAAAGCAAGCCTTCACAAAACTTGTCATTGTAATTTATTTTCATTCGTGTGTCATAATTAAACCAGTTTTGTGTATTAGTATTATTGTTTATGATGATATTTGTTTAGTTATTGTGATAAAACACCTGTGATAAGCCGAAGCAGACTTTTGAGTCACTATGTATCCCATCAGTTTCTAATAAAGTAATTGTTTTAAATACATGTGGTTTGATTTGCAGTACCTACATGGTAGGACTCATGAAGTTGCATGTGCACAAATGGCAGTGGTATGAGCTGAGACAAAACAGCTATCTTTATAGTTAAATTTGAAGATTCCTGCAATTTATTGACACCCACCTGTCCACGCAAAGCAGTCATGAAGCAACGAAACATGCTGGTTCACACCAGCTCTTGCCAATAGTCCAGACGTGTGATAAAAAAGATATACAACCTATTGTAAATGATAAGTGTAATCAAACTAATAGAAAGTTAAGCTGCCGATCAAAAAAAAAAAACTTTTACTTTTTTTTTGAAGTGTGCAAATTCCAAAAGCTTCTGTTGTGTTTTATGATACATTTTAGAGCAGCATTCAGTTCAGCATCGTTAGGACCATCAGCATTCATTTTCCATGTTTCATTAAAGAAAATTGTAAGATATTAGTTCTGCATTTCGACGTTTACACTTGCAGACAATTGATGTTACCGCTTCTTTTAGGTGGAATTGAAGTTTCCATTTCAACTTTTATGCGTTCACACAGTTGATGTTCTTACTCCCCAAGTAACATTGATATGTTGTAGATATGTTGCGAGAATGTTCCGAATGTTGTGGGAGTGTTGGGGGATTTTGCGCAACGGTCGCCAATATGTTTCTGAGGCAACATTGATCGGCACGACAAAGGCGCAGCGTTAGGCTACTGTTTCGAACCCAATGCTGCCTGGGGAACTGTGTATTAACAGTCGGGAAAAGGTTGAAGGTACAACGTTTGCTAGGCGGCATAATTTAAATGTTGCGCAACTGCAGCGCGCGACATGTTGCTTAAGCAACGTTGTATCAGTGTAGTACAGATGCGAAAATCGCAACGTTGGGTAGTGAACTGTTTCCAATCTGTTTCTGACGCAACATTGATCGGCACGACAAAGGCACAGCGTTAGGCTACTGTTTCGAACCCCATGCTGCCTGGGAAACTGTGCATTAACAGTCGGGAAAAGGTTGCAGGTACTACGTTTGCTAGGCGGCATAATTTAAATGTTGCGCAACTGCAGCGCGCGACATGTTGCTTAAGCAACGTTGTATCAGTGTCGTACAAAGGCAAAAATCGCAACGTCGTGTAGTGAACTGTTTCCAATCGGTTTCTGAGGCAGCATTGATCAGCACGACAAAGGCGCAGCGTTAGGCTACTGTTTCGAACCCCATGCTGCCTGGGGAACTGTTTATTAACAGTCGGGAAAAGGTTGAAGGTACAACGTTTGCTAGGCGGCATAATTTAAATGTTGCGCAACTGCAGCGCGCGACATGTTGCTTAAGCAACGTTGTATCAGTGTAGTACAGAGGCGAAAATCGCAACGTTGTGTAGTGAACTGTTTCCAATCTGTTTCTGAGGCAACATTGATCGGCACGTCAAAGGCGCACCGTTAGGCTACTGTTTCGAACCCCATGCTGCCTGGGGAACTGTGTATTAACAGTCGGGAAAAGGTTGAAGGTACAACGTTTGCTAGGCGGCATACTTTAAATGTTGCGCAACTGCAGCGCGCGACATGTTGCTTAAGCAACGTTGTATCAGTGTAGTACAGAGGCAAAAATCGCAACGTTGTGTAGTGAACTGTTTCCAATCTGTTTCAGAGGCAACATTGATCGGCACGACAAAGGCGCAGCGTTAGGCTACTGTTTCGAACACCATGCTGCCTGGGGAACTGTGTATTAACAGTCGGGAAAAGGTTGAAGGTACAACGTTTGCTAGGCTGCATAATTTAAATGTTGGGCAACTGCAGCGCGCGACATGTTGCTTAAGCAACGTTGTATCAGTGTAGTACAGAGGCAAAAATCGCAACGTTGTGTAGTGAACTGTTTCCAATCTGTTTCTGAGGCAACATTGATTGTCACGACGAGGGCGCAGCGTTAGGCTACTGTTTCGAACCCCATGCTGCCTGGGGAACTGTGTATTAACAGTCGGGAAAAGGTTGCAGGTACAACGTTTGCTAGGCGGCATAATTTAAATGTTGCGCGACTGCAGCGCGCGAAATGTTGCTTAAGCAACGTTGTATCAGTGTAGTACAGAGGCAAAAATCGCAACGTTGTGTAGTGAACTGTTTCCAATCTGTTTCTGAGGCAACATTGCCCGGCACGACAAAGGCGCAGCGTTAGGCTACTGTTTCAAACCCCATGCTGCCTGGGGAACTGTGTATTAACAGTCGGGAAAAGGTTGAAGGTACAACGTTTGCTAGGCGGCATAATTTAAATCTTGCGCAACTGCAGCGCGCGACATGTTGCTTAAGCAACGTTGTATCAGTGTAGTACAGAGGCAAAAATCGCAACGTTGTGTAGTGAACTGTTTCCAATCTGTTTCTGAGGCAACATTGATTGGCACGACAAAGGCGCAGCGTTAGGCTACTGTTTCGAACCCCATGCTGCCTGTGGAACTGTGTATTAACAGTTGGGAAAAGGTTACAAGTACAACGTTTGCTAGGCGGCATAATTTAAATGTTGCGCAACTGCAGCGCGCGACATGTTGCTTAAGCAACATTGTATCAGTGTAGTACAGAGGCGAAAATCGCAACGTTGTGTAGTGAACTGTTTCCAATCTGTTTCTGAGGCAACATTGATCGGCACGACAAAGGCACAGCGTTAGGCTACTGTTTCGAATTCCATGCTGCCTAGGAAGCCATGTGCTAAAAGTCGACAAAAGTTTGTAGGTACAACGTTTGCTAGGTGGCATAATTTATATGTTGCGCGACTGGAGCGCGCGACATGTTTCTCATACAACGTGGTATTACTGTAGTACAGACCCATACATCGCAACTTTGTGTAGTGAACTGTCTCCAATTTGTTCCTGACGCAACATTGATCGACACGACAAAGACACAGCTTAAACCGCTCCTTCACACTGGCGTTCAAAACGCAAATGCTTAGCGGATCCGCCCGTTTTCGTTATCGAATCGCAAGCAATTCCACTCAATCTTTAAGCAAACGCGTCCGCAAACGCGACTCAACCGCCGGTGTGAATGGGCCTACACTGCTTCGAGCTCCATGTTGCCTAGGAAACCATGTAACAACGTTACTAAAACCACTCTGTTAGGATGCGCCCAGGTCAGGACGCGCTACCTGAAATCCCCGCTGAGACAAGGTTGTATAAAAACTGTATGCGTATTGATGAGGCATGCAGGGATGCTCTTCATAAAAGGTCTAAATGGTCGTGAGAGTTTAAACACCGTAAGGTCCGTCTGCCTTTGAAGTGTGGTGACGCTGGTTCACACTGTAGACGAGAAATTTGGCCAGTGCAGTACTACCGCTAGCCTGGGCCTTTAACTCGCATCACGCAGTAGTGATACTCCGTGTGCTGGCACGATGTTCATTCAGATCGAAACGGGCGGGGGCGGGGGTTGAACCCAGGATCCCTGGGTTCTACAGCTCTAACTTTTGCGTTTCAAGCTCTCATTATGTGCACTCAGCATAAGCTTCTCCGAAAGAAAAAGCTTATACTGTCTTCGTAAAGTGCTGGTTTTGGAGGATCGTATTACTTCGCTTCTCAAGACGGCCTTAGAAAAAAAAAATGTTTGAAGTCATTTTGGCTAAATGAGACTAAAGTACTGCAGGCGTGTATAAACAAGCCAGGAAGATCTTGCAGTAGCAATTAACATTTTGGTATGTTACCGGTTGCTCTTTTGAGGCTCTATCCATTGCTCCCCTCTTTTTTAAGGGCTCTGCTACATACCGATCTTATAGTCCAATTCAATTTTCAGGGGGGAGCGACCAGGAAAATGGAGATGTGGATCTCCCAGATGACTCGCTCTCTGGAGACACTCCCTTGGAAAGAGCTTCATGTAAGTCCAGGCCTAAACTGCCACATTCTGTACTCTTTTGCACGTTCCCTGCCCTTTCAGCTCGACTTGTTGACCATGACCACCAGCCGGTCCATGAAAACACTGGTTTATGACGACACATGCTTGCATCAAGTCACATTTGCTTTGACTTTCTGGGTCTGTCGTTTCTTCAGCTATACATGCCGACGTCTTTAGCTGCCATCCCCAAAACACTTGAGTGTGGCTCGCCGTCAGTGTTGCAGCTGCCACATTCTGTTCTCTTTTCCATGTTTCCTGCCATTTCAGCTCGACTCTTTTTTTTTCTTATTTCCAAACCTGCAAAAAAAGTCTGAAACGTAGAACATTTTCGGACGACTTGGAGGTGATATCATCTGCAAAGCGGTATTTCAGTCACCAGACATCAGAATATTTTTGGGAGGGTTAAATAAACTTCAGAAATTACGTGAGGAGTGTGTTGAACTTCGAGGTGAATATGTCAAATAGTCATGAAGTTTTCATGACTCAAGATTGTTTTCTTCTTGGTCAGGCCTAGAACTTTTCAGCACCAAATCGTATATGCCAACGTCGTTAACTGCCGTCCCCAAAACACTCGAATCTTGTTGGCCGTCAGTGTTGTACCTGCAACATTCTCTTCCCTTTTTCATATTCCCTGCCCTCTCAGCTCGACTTGTTGACCATGACGGCCAGCCAGTCTATGGAAACACGCGTTTATGTCGATACATGCCTGCATCAAGTCACATTCGCTTTTACTTTGACAAACTGCCATCCCAAAGACACTTTGGTGTAGTTGGCAGCACTGATCTCTATTACAACTTGCTGGATTGTGCTTGCCCGCTCCGCAAATACGGCCACCAGTCGGCCACGTTCTTGGAGGCATAAGATGGCCGACTAGCGTTCCAGAGGTTCCGGAGGCTGCTACAAAAAATAGGAATGAGTGACATCTCATTCTTGATTGCCGTTGTTTGACGAATTTCTTGACACGCAGCGGGAATGCTAGCTCCGTGTTTGAGGACCCGGCAAAAATTTTTTGAAAGTGCAGCACCGGAGCAGGGAAGAACACGCAGCCTCCGCAACGCTAAGTCGGCCATGTTATGCTTCCAAAAACGTGGCCGACTAGCAGTGATCAGCATTTTAGGTCGCCCTCACTCACCCTCACCCTCACAGCCACACTCACCTAAGCCCCTCACTCACACTCACCCTCACCTTCAGCCCTTCACTCACCCTCACAGCCCTCAGGCACTCATGGCCCTCACCTCTCTCATGGCCCTTATACCCCTCATGTCCCTTACGCCCCTCTCCGCCCTCATGGCCCTCACACACTCGTAGCCCTCACGCACTCATGGCCCTCACCGCCCTCATAGCCCTCACGCACTCATGGCCCTCACAAACTCATGGCCCTCGCGCCACTCATGCACTCACCGCCCTCACGCGTTCACCGCCCTCATGCACTCATAGCCCTCATGTCCCTATAGACCTCACGCACTCACCGCCTTCACAGCCCTCACACACTCGTGGCCCTCATGCCACTCGGGCTTGCTTCAGACGGACAATTCTCGCCCAGAAACTTGACGTTGCAACACCAGCAACACAGGCCGCCCGCGTTCGCACGCAGCACCAATTGCTCCAATTTGCCATCATCATAAAATTTTATTTTTCTTGCACTATTTAGACACAAAATTACGCGCTATAAACATGTTTTCATGAACTTAAATTTCGTTGAGAATACTAACGCATATTTCTGAAACAGTTTATTTCCAAAAACTATCAATTTCTAACCAAAACCAAGTCTTTTGTTGTCATCATCACCGATATGAGGTATCACGTGAAAATATCGCGTCCCTGATTGGATGCAGCCACTTCAAACGTCTTCGAATTGCTCAGAGTTGCTCGCTTGTTTCAAGTCAGACCCGATCTCAGCAATTCGTGTCGATCTAGGGAAAGCTAGGGAACAACCCGCCAGGAACACCAAAATATCTAAGAATGTTGCTCCGTCTGAAGAGGGCTTCACGCACTCACCGCCCTCACGCCCCTCACGCACTCATGGCCCTCACGCACTCACCTGCCTCAGCCCTTGCGCACTCATACCCCTCGTGGCCCTCATGCCACTCACACACTCATGGCTCTCCCACGCCTCACGCACTCATGGCCCTCACGCCACTCACCGCCGTCAAGCCACTCATAACCCTTACACCCCTCACGCACTCACCGCCCTCACGGTCCTCACGGCCCTCACTCACCCTCCCACTCATGAAAGTTCCTTCTTGGTTCAGAAACTCACTCACCCTCACCTCACCTGTGAAGATGAAGGTGAGTGAGGGAGAGTGAGGGCCCTCATGAGTGAGGTTTGCCGAGGTATGCCGACCAGTGGCTGCGCGGAGCTGGGCAAGCGCGATCTAGCAAATAGTCATAGAGGTCAGTGGTTGGAGGTTACCGTTGTAGCTGCCACATTCTGTTCGCTTGTTAAAAGCGAAAAGAATGTAGCAGCTAAAATCGAAGTTGAAATCATCCTTTTTTTCCAATCCCGTTGTTTATCACCATTGCGAAATGCCCTTGGGTAAAGAGTAATTGCTTTAATTTTCGTGCTCGGAAATTCATTGGAATAGGAAGCGCTGGCTCACTGTAGTGAGTTCTGGGGTTCTCTGAATTATGAAACTTCCCATTGTAGCCATGCCATACTCTTTCGAAACCACTCAGTGTGGGTTCAATCTATGTCGTCTGTTTAAAAAAAAAAAACATAATCACGTTGAGGCGTAATGTGAATCGCAGCGGTAGCTGTGGGAACGCTTAGGAATGCTACGCAACCACCTTGTATCTGCACTGCACATCACCGAAAGGATTGCCTTGCAATAAAATGAGACACCTAGAATGAGCACACAATGTACCATTTTATTGAATGCACACCAGCGCCGCTTTGTGGTCACTAAAAGAGGCACTGGTTTCACGTCATGCTCAAGCAAAAGGCGGTCACAGACACTATACAAGGAACTGAATGGATTGTGTGTGAAGTGCACATGAAATGCCTTGTTGGCAGGTGCAAATTCTCAGTAACATGTGCCCTTCGCTGACATTGCCTTTGGGCTTTGCAGGCACAAAGCCACAGAGCAATGAAACTCGTTATCAGATTTGTGTGAGGCCTACTTCCCCATCGCTTGGCATTCACTGAACTCCAGGGTTTGCTTGCTCGAACGAGGGTCTCGACTGAGACTAGCAAAGGAAAGCACAGTGAAGGCTATACTTTGTCTCACCTTAGCATGGACTAAGCACAGAGGCTGTGTTAGCGCGAGACTGTAACCTTGATTGCCTTGACTGTCGCTCGCGCTGCATCAGCGCTTCTGCAGCTGCCGAGGTGTCATACGTGCAGCCAGCCAACACTGCACTTTAATTTTTTTTTTAAATGTATTTGCAAATATCACAGCAGAAACAATGAGATTACTGTCTTTTGAACACTGCACTTTAATAAAAGATGTGTATACAAATATTGGAACAGAAACATTAAGAATACTGTCCTTTCTAACACAAGCGGGAACCATCCAACAGCACTACATGTTCCAGTGCGCATCATGTAATGGCATAGGCAAAGTTTAAAGAATCTAAACCATGTATAAAAACTGCTCTTTTCCAGGCGTAAGGAACGAGAGGACACCACCAGCAAGGCAGCCTCGGTCTAAGGCCGGTGAGATGAGAGACCTACTGAAAGAGCTGCATGACCGCAATGCAAAAACCATGCACGAGGAAGCGGTCATGCAGCGGGAACACCAAAAGGAAATGTTAGAAATCGAGCATAGAAATGCAATGGAGCTGATGGCAAATGTATCTGCTTCAATGATGCAAGGGACACAAATTTTACTCACACAGTTTATGCAGCAGCAGTCCAGCTTTCTTTCAAATTTCCAATCTGCGACACCAAATTTCCAACATTTTCCATCTGCCACCTTCTCGAACATTAACCCCTTGTTTTCTCAGTCCCGCAATCCCTCTCAAAGCTTTCCTAACCCACTGTATTCCTCTGTCAACCAGTCCCCCACCCCAGTGCCCTCCCCCTCCCCCTCCCCCTCCCCAAGACCACCTGCCTTCCCACTGCCATCGGCCTTCCCAATGCCGTCTGCCCCCACAATGCAACCTGCCTTCCACATGCATTCACCCTCACCGGCCCCTCCTTTCCCAGATCCTCGCAATCACTAGTTTTTAAGCTGTTTTCCAAAGGACTGTGCAATATTTGTAAGTGCAATTGTTATTTGAAAAGTGTACTATGTGCAATAAAATGTTTCTGATCAGCACTGTTACTACTCGATTGACCCACAGCTCTTTGTACATTAAAACAATCTAGGGTGATTTCTGCAAACCGACAATGCTCAAGAACCGGAAGCAGGTTTGCTCATTTTTAGGAAGCCATGTGATAGCGGGTATAATTGCATATCTGTGTGGAGCAGTAAGCCTGCTATTCCCTTAGGTAGATGTATTGCATTGCAAGAAAGAAATGCCAGCAAGCTCAGAGAATAATCCTTGGGAAAATTCCCCCTCAAAACTAATGATGCCTCAACTTCGCACGAAAAAGTTAGTAAATGCAAAAATTGAGCTTAAGTTTCAACCTGATTTGTTTTCTTTTAACATTAGGTTATCTCGAAATGCTTATCGACAACGAAAAGCACAGCCCAGTAATTTTATATGTCATGTTTGGACCTGTTCCTCACTAATGTTTTCATAAACAAGCATACTGCTTGGCCCCGACTATTTTAACTTGAGAGTCACGAGAGCCGCACTTAGGGACATGAAGAGCCACCCCTGATCTAGAGTATTTTGCAAGTTAAGAATAGCAGGAGAACCCTCCTCTCTACACATTAGCAGGACAAACACTGGAAAGGAGGAGAGTGGAGAGGAGGAAACCACCAATCCTGACTAGGAACGATGGTTTTATCCTCTCCACTCTCCTATTCTTGAGGTGCAACAGAGTTTAAAAATCTCGAGTTCTGTACATTCTTCTGAATATGCCTAGGCTTGACGTACATAGCTGCTTGACCTTAGCGGGAAGTTGTCGCCGAGATAGTCGCGAAGGAAGTCTCTTATCGGGTACTCGGCGTCCACATCACGAGGGCTCGAGACCGGTTGAGGGAAAATTTTCTCGTACTCTGCGACATCGGCATTCCATCCAATGTTGTACCTCTCGGAGTGAAGCTCACAAAAATTGTGAAGTACACACACTGCTGCTGCCATGGTGGGGACAAACTTGTAGTCAATATCCGCTCGCTTAAGTACAATGCGCCACCTTCCCTTCATTCTTCCAAACGCCTGTTCCACCACAATGCGGGCACTGCTCAGATATGTATTAAATGAATCATCTTTTTGTGATATCCCATTCTTTGTGGCTACATATCCTTTGAGGATCCAAGGCAGAAGTGGGTACGCTGGGTCTCCCACGAGCATCAAAGGAATTGGTCTGCCATTAACCACACAGTCATCTGTTGGTAGAAGCCTGTCACTGTGTCGGTACAGACCAGACAGCTTGAGCACTGTTGCGTCGTGGGCACTTCCCGGCACACTGCATGATATGCTTCGGAACCTGAACGGGCAGAAATATAATACATGAAACATTTCCTTGAAGCAATCAATGGTGGTGACACTTGATGTACTATATGTGGCTACACAAACCTATGCCAACAGTAGAGCTGCTTTTTAACCGTTTCATGGAAGACCTTTTTGTAAGCACTGCAGATTATCTTTTGCTAGTATATAAACGCTCTAAAAATGCTGTGCACGAACTTCACACTTCGTGCACAAGATGCAAATAAAAAAAAAAACATTCACAATGATGAAATGGGTCCGAGTCATCTTGGAGATGCCAAAAGTCAATTTTGGAGCAGCAAAAAACTTTTGTAGCAAATACTTTCTCAGAACAAGCATTAATACAGCTGAAAATAGATTGGTCTATAATTGCCTAGGTTACTGAGGTCTCCACTTTTGTATGTAAAGGAACTCAAGCTACCTTTAATGCATCGGGGTATGTCGCCGAGTAAAATTCCTTGTTGAATAATGATGGCAAAGTTGGGGCAAGCATTTCAATATTATATTTGAGCAACGACAGGAATACCACCAATACCAGCACCTAAGTATTTTTGCAGTTGCTATTATCTCGTGACACGATACGTCGATGTATCCAAAAGTGGAACTGTGGCGGGATGGTAAGAGTTTGTCCGCATCCGGCATGGCAGAACGCAAGCTGACATCAACAGTGCAGAAGCGTTTGTTAAGCCAATCGGTTACATAGGTCGTCCCCTCAGTGTTATCAGGAAGCACCTGTTTTGTGACGGTCTGTCGGATAACAGAATTTATTATACTCCAGAAATTTTGGAGGTAGCGGCGCAGGCATGTATCTGCACAGTAATACTTCTTTTTCTGCTGACGCATTAAGGCAACCGCGTTATTTTGATGTAGGGTGAAAACCAAGGAACTCCTTTTGTAACACTTTTGCTGTCCCGAATACTCACCTTTATAATGTTTGTTATCGCTTCGAATCACATACTTTGAAAGATAAGGTCGGTTCAGACACATGTGTTTGACTCTGTTAAGACTGCTTGCATCGAGCTGTTGCTATGGCAACCATTATGGCGATCCAAAGGGGAGGCGCTGTGCTGCACAACGCAACGCAGCGCAACGCGGTCGACGCAAATGTGTGAACCAGCCTTTACATGCATTTCCTAACACCTGCTCGACAGAAAATGCCGCACTCCAGTATCATCTGATTTGCGGCTACACACCGGCTTGTTTGTGAAAGTGCCACTTTGACTTTTACAGCACCAGATGGCAATAACTTATTTTTGCTTTCTTTGAGATGTATTCTTCCAGATGATGACACACTCCATTGGCAGGAATTTCGCTTTCCTCGACCTTAGTTATTATCAAGACCGGATGGGAAATATATTTCCCATGGCCCATGAAAGGATTAAATAACTACCTCAATTGCTTCCACACGCAATTAGCAAAAATACTTACACTCCTCTGTCATCCACGACAGCTTGCATGTTGAAGGACGGCCAATGCTTCCTATTGACGAAGTCTCGGTAGCCCTTCCTTGGAGCCAGGATCGGGATGTGGGTGCCGTCGATGGCCCCCCAGATCTGAGGAATGTGGCACCTCCCTTCAAAATTGGCAGCTATCTGTCGTGCCTCCTCAACATTTGGCAGTCGAATAAAGTCCATCATAAATTTGGTTGTCAGTGTTTGACACAGCAGATACACATACTTCTTTACGGTACTCTTGTGTACCCCGAACTGGTTGGCCACAACTCTGTATTCGCAGCAGCTGGCAAGCTTATACAGAGCTATGGCCACCCTCTTGTCCACTTCCACAGGGGGCCTCACACACTGAAGATGGGGGGACATATGTGGTGCAACGAGAGCAACCAACTCTACAAATGACGACCTAGACATGCGGAAGTTTTCTTTCCAATCTTCATCGTGGAACTCTGATTGGACAATTCGTTCCCACCAATCTCCAGACCTCGTCTTCATCCAAATCGTCCTCTGTACTGGTTCCACGCATCCCAATCCTGCAGCAGAAAAAAATGGCACACCTGTGGAATGCAATACAGAACAACAAAATGTATGACTCCTTAAATAGAAGAGCTTGTACTCTTACCTCATATTATATGTTTGTCAGCTGCCATTGTTACATAGTTCCCTTTTGCTGCTACCGGATTCACTTGTATGGGTGCAATTAAATTCAGGTTCGAATCACATTTTACCCATAATTATTCTAGCAGCCTTGAACACAGTGCACTGCAAAGACTAACAAGTTCTTTAAATATGTCAAATCAATTGGCAAGTTTAAAGGAGGGGGCTGCAGAGTAAGCAATAAATCTTACTGGATGCTCATTAGTTATTCACACTCCATGAACCACGTGAGTGTGTGGGAATTGAGCGAGAATATTTTATTTAGACTGTCTCTGCCCATTTCCAGGCTCTACGTTTAGGAGTGAACTATCTGAAACACCATGCCGGATATTGGGCCACCCTGGCTACCCCTTTAGCACCCAAGGTGCCAAGCTAGTTAGAATTTTTAGATGTTTGCAAAAGGAATGAGCACCCAGACACGGCACCGCGCTCGCATTGAGCGTCGGGAAGAGCTAGGTTTTCACGCGAGCATTCGAAAATATCACATGCAAGCATGCTTAAAGATTCTGCCCAGTAGCAATCTCTTTACAGGTCTGGGCTTGTTTAAATGTCCGCAGTGTCTAGCGCTACGTCCGACGGAACCCGAAATAAAAATTAAAGTTACGCCCCACGTAACTTTACCCCAATATTTCGAGTTACGTCCGACGTAACCCGATATGAAAATTAAAGTTACGAATTACGTCCGACGGAACTCGAAATAAAAATTAAAGTTACGTCCGACCGAATTCGCAATAAAGAGTAAGCTTACGTCCGACGGAACCCGAAATAAAAGTTAGTCACGTCCTGTATAACCTACGCAACCTATGGTTCGCTTTACGGCCGATACATGACGTAAATACAAACGTAAATTAATGCTGCTTTACGTCCGATACAGCATTCGTCAATTGGTTACAATCTCGACTCTGCGTACTTTGTTGAGGGGGCTGGAGTGTGTTCCTCGCACATCCAGGCTGCTAAGGTTGTGTGGGTTCGATGCCCGTCATATACATTTTTTTTCTCTCTTATTTCCCCTCTTAAGACAATTCGTAGTTTTTTTTTTGTTTTGTTTTTTCGACATGAAAACACTTTTTTGCTATTCTTGCCGCGTTTGTTACACCTGCTTGTAGCCCTTGCTGGCTCGTGCAGAGAACAGAGTTGGTATGGCTAAGGGCCGCGAGGGTCTATTGTCATTCTCATACTCGGGCAGCTCCCTCGAAACAGCTCTTTATTTAACACTGCGTAAGACGTCACAGGCGTATGTACAGCTCAACTACGCCAGATGACGTACCTTGAATGACAGCCAGCTCTTGGGAGGTCCAGCCGCTGGTCAGGAAAGGACGCAGCGGCGTAATGCCGCTACGTATGCGTCGGCAGCGGTGTTGATGTTGAAGAAAGGTGGCAACGAAGACGGCATGATGAAGGTTTGTCCATGCGACGACCAGAGAAACAAAATAGAGCTGCTGAAACACCAAGCAGAGCGCCAGCACCGCTGCACTGTCAGCCATTATCGCTGCTCCGAGGTGCCGCTGCGAGCTCAATTGCGACTTCCGCCACGCTAGGCAAACCGGAAACCCCGGAAGCAATCGAAAGGTCACGAGGTTTGCGTTGTGATCATTCGACACGAGGTGCCGCTACTGGTCGATCCGAATCCATGTAAACGCAGTGGTTGAAGTGGATCCGATTTGCTAACTGGATCCGATGCGCTGCTGTCGCATCCATGTAAACGTAGCCATGGTCCAGTCTTCCGCTGACCTTCGCGAGTTTTGGCGGCTTACACATCCGGAAAGATATTGTTCACGGCCACTACAAGGAAGGATCATGCAGGAGCTCGTGCCTTGTTGCGGGGACTCAATCTGGCTTTCACTCTGCCAAGGTGCGGACCCAACGTCCCAAATTTGATTGTCACCGTTAAGCAACCTCGCAAGTTTCCTTTGACGATAGCCTAATGAGTCCAGAGCGCGAGACGGAGCAGCCACTCCAGTTGTTGGGTACTAGCGCCGAGTCGGATAGCTTTTGGACCCAGGACCAGGCCACGTGCACGTTGGCTCAAGCGCTTCCCCAGGAGGACGCTGCTACTCCGGTTCCGCGAGCAGTGATTCTTAGATGCTTGGGGTGCCCTGGGCTAGGTACCCGAGGTTTTCTCAGCTTCGACAGTCTACGTAGGATCGAAATATTGCTTGACACTGGTGGAACACTCAATCAATTTTATTCATCTCTGATGTGTTCGTGCCGGCGGAATACTAGATTTTCTGCATCACCCGAGCATACTATAGTCGGTTACAAGTCAAGAAGGTAGACGCAAATGCCCCTCAAAGCGAATCTTGTATTCCTCCGCCACTAATCACTTCCCGTTGTTTCCGTGACGTCCCGACCTGCCCGAACCAATCTTGTTCTAGCAAACGAATATTTTCAACATGGCTGCCGGGCAGATTTTTACGACTCCAGTATCTTGCAGAAATTATTCTGTTTTTTAATGCGGTTTTTCACTTACCCAAGCATACGTCGCTAAATCGTAACCGCGTCCGCTTTTATTCGCAATAGGTTCTGCGCGACAGCGTGAGATTCCAGCGATAGCATTGCCATCAAGAATTTTGATGCGGGAGTAAGGCATAGCATCGTACATACGTCGAACGCCATCTGCTTTTCTGCCTCAGTTTGCGCCTCAACATCGTGACGGCATCCGCTTATCTTCACAGTGGTTTCCGTGGAGCGACGTTAAAATGCAGCGGTCAAAACCAGTCCAAGGTCAGAACTAATGCCAAGGCATCTAAAAAAAATAATGTGACCAGAAGCAATGTCATTTATTATGTTGTCAAGCTAGGCCTCGCTAATGTTAGCCGAATCGGGTCCACTAACACTCACCCGTGTAGGAGGGTGTCTTTTGTGCCCATGCTTGTTGTTTAATTAGACCTTGAACATGATTCATTACTACGGAGGACTTGCATTACGAATGAGTTTTCTAGTTAACGGTGGTGTTCCTGTTAACAAACCACTGTATTAGGTGGGTAGAAAATAAGAGTGAAGAAGTGAACTTTGGTCTTTAATGGCAAGTAGGTTCTTATGGAATCATTTTTGCTTTAGTGGAGGCTCAAGTATGCACAACACTGAAGTGATTCTCCTTTCAGTCGACGGAGACAAGGGTTCCACAAGAGCACAGGGCTACGACGCTGAAAACTGCTCATCTTTACAGATAGCCGATTCCAACTCCAGCGTGCCGCTATCCTTTGGCATCTACCCCTGACAAGCGACAAGCCCGTGGCCTCCGTGACTGCGCTCTTCAAACCAACCTGCCATTGGACGCCGCCACCGGACGTCAGCTGCTCTTCCCTAGAAAAGAGGAGTGCATCTGGTCCCCTAGTCAGTTGGCAGCAGCGACGGCACAGGGCTACGACGCTGAAAACTGCTCATCTTAACAGGTGTGCCTTTATTTCTTTTGTTACTTACCTCAATTAGGTGTTACCGTCGCTGCTGCCACAGCTACTATTGTTACAGCTCAAACTGTCTACTCTTTATTTTATTTTGTGTACCAGTAGTTTAACATGTCGAATGAAATTTCTAAACTACTGAAAGACCTGAGGGAGGAACTTCAGCAGGAGTGGAAGGCCTTTAGGGTGGCATTGGAGAGAGACATTAGAGGTGACATTCGGCAATTGCGGACTGATGTCAAAGAAGCCAAAGAGAGTATGGACTTCATGAACCATGAATTTGAAGACATGAAAAAAAAGATTAAGGAAGTTCTAGACGAACATGTTGCACTTAAAAAAGAAAATGCTGAACTGTCACAACGGTGCGACGAAATGAAACGACAGTTGCAGAACTGTCAGGAACGACTGACCGAAACAGAACAATACTCAAGAAATGCAAACTTGGAAATCAAAAGGATCGTGAAACATGACAATGAGGGGCTCCTAGATTTGATGGGAAAGCTAGGCCAGTTCATCGGTGAACCGATCGTTCAAGCGGACATTGTGGCGTGTCGAACATCGTACTGCAGTTCATAAACCGCGCCAAACGCGACGCCGTTCTTCATAAAGCTAAAAAGAAGCGTCTCTCAAACTCCGATATAGGCCTTGACACAGACGCACCTGTATTTGTAAATGAACATCTTTGCCCCACTTTGAAGCGTGTGCTTGGAAAAGCGATCGAAAAAAAACGTCAGTGCAGCTGGAGGTATGTCTGGGTACGAAACGGCAAGATTTTTGCTCGTCAAACGGAAAGCTCTCCACTTGTTCAAATTATCAACGAGGATGACGTCGAGAAGATTCGATAGGTTATCTTTGCTACTTTACTTTTTTTTCTTTTTTTTCTTCATATTTTAATGGAATACATAGAGCTTGTTTTGCCCGATAACGTAAATCAGTGTCAACTATCTAGAGATGCCATTCATGTCTTTCACTTAAACGCTCGTTCTGTAAAAAAATAAACATGATTCAATCATATCACTTTGGATTGTTGCCGCGTATCGTTTGATATTTTAATGTTCACGGAAACCTGGTATCAGCAGGACGCTGACATGCTTATCCTACCGGGTTACAAGCATTTCTTTCTGAACCGCAAAGATAGGCGCTGTGGTGGTGTCTCAATTCATGTGAAAAGTACTATGGCGTGTGAATTACTCGAGGGTTTTTCTTTAATTACAAGCGAGTATGAGGTGTTAAGCATAATATGTGGAAGTAACATTGTGACTGTTTTGTACCGCCCACCTTCGGCAGATTTCGGCAATTTTATTTTGTTTCTTGAAACTTTTTTGGAATACATATCAGTAAATAACTACCGCCTGATCCTCGGGGGCGATTTCAATGTAAATATATTAGATGATTCTCTTGAAACAAGAACGCTCAGTAATACGTCAAATGCTATGGGATTTCATAACGTTATTTCATCCGCGACCAGAATTACGTTATCTACGTCAAACGCCATTGACCTATTCATAACAAATGTTTCAACCAAAGTCATAGTTGCCGGTACCATTAGCTGCGACATCAGTGATCACGTTCCAATTTTTTTGTCGTTATTTAAACATGAATCTTCAAAAGATAATACAAAGTCCACGGTCACTTTTCGACAAATGTCAGATAAATGTTTATTGGCATTTAGGAACGAAATCTTAAACTATGATTGGGCGCCTGTCTTCTCTGAGTTAGATGTAAATAATGCATACAATAAATTTCTAAACATTTTCAAAGAGCTCTATAACACACATTTTCCGTTCAGAACTATTACCGTAAAGAAGAAAATAAGAAAACCTTGGGTTACCCCAGTGCATATTAAAATGATGCAAAAGAAAGATCGCTTATTCAAGGCATTTTTAAGATCAAGAGACCAAAGCAAGTTATCGCGTTTCAAAAAACTTAGGAATGAATTAACGTCTGAGCTCAGGAAAGCAAAATCGTCGTACTATAAGCAAATATTCAAAGATGTCCCTAAACAACGCCCAGATGTTGTTTGGAAAAAGATTAATGAAGTCTTAAATTGGAATCAGGTTTTTTCTAGTATAGTTGAATTAACTATAGATGGTCAAGCTATGTCGGGTACTACCTTGGCGGAATATTTTAATAACTACTTTTCAAGTACACACGAGACTGCCTACAATGATGACGTCATTTCGTTTGCCAAACGTGTCGACGATAGTCTTTTTCTAAATCCCACCGACGAACAAGAGGTATTTAACATGTTTTTGGGGCTTAAGAACAGCAAGAGTAGTGATATAAATGAGATACAGATAAAACCAGTTAAATTTGTAATGGACGTCATCGCGCCATGTCTCGTACACATATATAATTTATCTTTATCGTCCGGACATTTTCCTGCGAGCATGAAGTTGGCGAAAGTCGCAGTTATATATAAAGGTGGCAATAAGCATATCATAAGTAATTACAGGCCTATTTCTGTGCTACCTGTTTTTTCCAAGGTACTTGAAAAAATTATTTTTACGCGCCTTGACAACTTTTTTGCGAAACACTGTGTGTTTACAGACTCCCAGTTTGGTTTTCGTAAAGGTAGATCTACAGAAGCAGCATTGTTATTTCAAAAAGAAATTATTTTACAAAACATAGAAAGAAGGCTCATTACTTTAGGCATTTTTATTGATTTTAGCAAAGCGTTTGATGTCCTAAACCACAAAATATTACTTCAGAAATTAAATCGTTACGGTGTCCGCGGCACGCCACTTGCTTTACTTGAATCCTACTTAAATAATCGTAAAGAGTGTGTTGTTATCGATGAGCAATGCTCTTCTTTCCGAAATATTCGCACTGGTGTACCACAAGGAAGTATCTTGGGACCCCTTTTATTTAATGTCTATATTAATGATATTGTAAACATCGATGACGAAGCGCAGTTCATTATCTACGCGGATGACACCAGCTTGTTTCTCTCGGGGGAAGAAGCTGATGTATTAGTATGTAAAGCAAATTCTATTTTAAGTAAGTTTTTTATGTGGTCTGAAACAAATGGGCTCAAGGTAAACACAACAAAAACCAAAGCAATTTTATTTAGGTCAACAAATAAACCTGTTTCTATAAATAATACAATCAATCTTGGTACTTCCTCAATTGAACTTGTAAACCAGCATAAAACCTTGGGTGTGATTTTTTCAGAGCACATGACGTGGGATAACCATATTAATTATATACTTGTTAAACTTTCACGGGTAGTTGGTATTATGGCTCGCTGCCGTAATATTTTGCCACCCAACATTAAGCTCAATATTTATCGTGCATTATTCCAGTCCCGCCTAAACAATTGCCATCTTGTGTGGGCCACTACGATCAAAACAAACCTAAATAACATATTATTGCTCCAAAAGAAAATTTTACGTTATATTGGTGATGTTTCTTATTATGATCACACAGAACCTTTATTTTCCAAATTTCACATACTGCATATAGAATCCATGTACGAATGCCGTTTGCTTTATACAGTTCGTTTTTCCTCCCCAGCTCTTGTAGAATTTTTGTATGCAATTTCACATCTTAGAAGGCATGAATGTGTTGTTTACACGCGTCACACAGTTTCATGGGTCCTCCCTCGGTCTCGCACAAATTATAATTTTCAGTCCTTACATTATAATATACCGCTTCTGTTAAACAAATGTATTAATAACAACATAAATATAAACACAATAAGTAAAAGAGTCCTTCGTTTGTGCTTTTCTAGCATTGTATAATTTTAATGTGTTTTTCATTTGTTGCTGCTGCCAATGTAAAGGGATCCCATACCTAGTCAAGCTGTTTTTTAACAGCTTTTTGTATGGGTTTTCCCACCGGAGTTTCTGGAAATAAACTTGATTTGATTTGATTTGATTTGACCTCTTGGTGTCAACGCCTTGCTGCCTTCGTCGCTGCGCCCCGAACCGTGCAGTTTTGCCGAGGTAAACAATTGGGCCTTTTGAAAGTTTTTCGGATAAAAATAAAAGGACCCACTAGCATGCCTTGCTGTAAACAATCCAATGTAGCACTGCAATTTGCGAGTTGCAGATAATGTCACAGGTAGGATAGATAACCTCTACATTCTTAGAGTTCTGTGGACTAAGGGGCTGCCCAAAGATTACACAGCAGGAAGGCGCCCCGCAACAGAGCACCAGCATACGTCGTACCCACGGTGGAAGAAATGCATTTAGGTGATGACTCTCTGTCTCACGCGGCGACTACATTATGTTCGGCGCGCTTCACGCGCATGGTGATAGATGGCACCCAAGTTAAAGGGGCTTGTGAAGGCTTGCATAGAGGGCTTGTGAAGGAAATTATGCATTCTTTACTCGGTCCCTGTGTACTGTGTACTGAAATGATGGATTTATGCTGCCGCACTGGCACTGATTGCCTTTTTTCCCGTGCGGTTCCTGTTTTTTTTAAACGAGAACATTCCGATGATAGCTTAACGTGACAACAATACTCGTATAAATATAAAACTTCCCGGCATAATCTACTGAGCCTTCAATAATTTAGAGTAAACTGCTGGGTCGTGCTCGCATGTTTTGTAAAGCAGCATGTTTAGTAACAGTTCCGTCAATTGTTTACACACATTGCGTGGCTTTATAGAAGGACGGGTGATTTTTTCCACCCTGCTCCTGCCTTCTTATTAAAAAAAATGAATTCTAATAATGGTACATAGTGGGGCCAAAATAATTCTTAATGGTACATAATGGTACATAGGGGGGCATGACACGCGCAAGATGGAGCGCTCACCGTTTCTGCTGTTGCAGGTTCTCGTCTTTCTGAATTCACTGTGCGGCGCCGCCAAGCCTGGACTACGCGACACAGCCAGATCCCCTACCGAATTCTTCAACACAACGGCGACACCAAACCCAGTTCTGGATACTTGGGCGACACTGTGCAGGCAACCTGGATCATCTGCCACCGGCGGGGCCGTATATAAGGACGCCCCGAACGCATTCTTCTTGGGGCATGACACGCGCAAGATGGAGCGCTCACCGTTTCTGCTGTTGCAGGTTCTCGTCTTTCTGAATTCACTGTGCGGCGGCGCCAAGCCTGGACTACGCGACACAGCCAGATCCCCTACCGACTTCTTCAACACAACGGCGACACCAAACCCAGTTCTGGATACTTGGGCGACACTGTGCAGGCAACCTGGATTATCTGCCACCGGCGGGACCGTATATAAGGACGCCCCGAACGCATTCTTCTTGGGGCATGACACGCGCAAGATGGAGCGCTCACCGTTTCTGCTGTTGCAGGTTCTCGTCTTTCTGAATTCACTGTGCGGCGGCGCCAAGCCTGGACTACGCGACACAGCCAGATCCCCTACCGAATTCTTCAACACAACGGCGACACCAAACCCAGTTCTGGATACTTGGGCGACACTGTGCAGGCAACCTGGATCATCTGCCACCGGCGGGACCGTATATAAGGACGCCCCGAACGCATTCTTCTTGGGGCATGACACGCGCAAGATGGAGCGCTCACCGTTTCTGCTGTTGCAGGTTCTCGTCTTTCTGAATTCACTGTGCGGCGGCGCCAAGCCTGGACTACGCGACACAGCCAGATCCCCTACCGACTTCTTCAACACAACGGCGACACCAAACCCAGTTCTGGATACTTGGGCGACACTGTGCAGGCAACCTGGATCATCTGCCACCGGCGGGGCCGTATATAAGGACGCCCCGAACGCATTCTTCTTGGGGCATGACACGCGCAAGATGGAGCGCTCACCGTTTCTGCTGTTGCAGGTTAGTTATCGGACCACCAGTCTTAGTTGCCGATCTAGTAATTACTGTCTGGTTGCTGTGTCATGCCCCACCGACACCCTAGCCTTTCTTCAATGTGTTTATGCATTATGTGAATCTTTCTTTGCTTCCTTGTTGTCTCACTCCCAGCTGCTAGTGGCGGGCGATGTAGAATCTAACCCCGGACCTGTCACTGACAGCCCGGGCATACAGGAAAAAATATTGGCTACCGTTCAGAGAATAGAAGATGGTCAGGCAGGAATTATCTCGGAAATAAAAACCCTAAAGGAACAACAAAAAGTTTCGGACGAGCAGATACAAAGACTAACTACGAAAGTTGCTGAATTGGAGGCCGAACTGACGAGATGCAAAGCCACGCAGAATACCCCTGCCTCCGAAGGTGAACTCACTGTCATTTCTTCAAAATTGCACGATGTGGCATATAGATGCGATGACGCTGAAAATCGGCTTCGTCGGTCTAACCTGCTATTTTATGGTATCATCGATGATGCAAATGAATCATGGGCCTCGTCCGAAGGGAAGGTGATAGATTTTGTTCCCGTCATTTCGAAATCAGCATCCACCCAGATAGTATCGAAAGGGCCCACCGAATTGGAAAGTTTAACACTGAGAAAAAACGCCCTATCATTGTAAAGTTTTCCAGATTCAAAGAAAAAGACCGCATCCTGTCTTCAGGTTTTAAGTTGAAAGGAACACCCTTTTCTGTTGGAGAAGACTTTTCTATCTCAGTCCGCCACGCAAGGAGGAAACTAATCGAATTCGCTAAGAATAAAAACGTTTCTTTTAGACTATCATTTGACAAACTAAAGATTGATAAACTATCTATATGTACAACCCTGACTCAGACTGCGTTGAACTCATGCCAAGATAGCTTAGGAAAAAGAAGCCACCGATCCCACGACGTGCTGTTTCGACGAATTCTCTCCCTGTCATAAGCCCCCCTACACTTACAGTATCATTCACAAATATACGAAGTGTCATACCGAAACGCGATGCATTCTCTTCCTATCTTTACGACACTGATACTGACATCGCGATTCTTACTGAGACATGGCTGAAACCTGATATTAAAAATAAAGAAATCCTTAATAATGGTTCTGAGTTTAACTTCTATCGTCGAGACAGACCGGACAGGCGAGGTGGTGGCGTGCTGATTGCCGTTAAAAAAACAGATTCCTTCATACGAGATTCCAAATGATTGTAGTTTAGAGATAATCTGGGTTAGCTTTTATTCCTCATTCCAAAAGAACATCCTGGGTGCGTGTTATCGTCCCCCTGACAGTGGCCCCGAATTTACCAACATACTTCATGATCAACTTTATGCCCTACACCAGGCCTTTCCAAACGCGAACCTGTTTTTATTTGGTGACTTCAACTTTCCACTTATTGATTGGTCCACTCAAACTTCACATGGTCAGCAGGAAATAAACTTCCTGGATGTATGCCAAAACTTTAACCTGGTACAAATTGTGAATGAACCGACACGTGGCGACAATATTTTGGACTTAGTTCTTCCATCAAATCCCGAGTCTGTTCCTTCATTGTCACTTTTTACCGGTTTCAGTGATCATAAGTTGATCAATGTTAGCATTAATCTTCATACCGATATGCAGCGAGTAAAGTCTAAGCAAATTTGTGATTATAACAAAGCCGACTTTCCCTCAATTAACGAAGCACTTTCTCTCTTTTTTCCATTTTATGCTGATGGATTTCAAAATAGAACTGTTGAAGAAAACTGGCACCTGTTTAAGACCAAAATATCTGAACTAATCGATGCATTTGTCCCATTAGTCCACATTCACTCCAATAGCAACCAACCATGGTTCAATAAATCCCTTAAAATCCTAAGCCGAAAAAAGAAAAGACTATTTCGCCATTGCTAAACGGTCAAATGTTCTGAGGCGTGGGCAAACTATAAAAATTGCGAGATAGAATACGACTCCACTATTACCCTGGCCAAAGAAAAATATTACGGCTCCGACTTACCCTCCCTTCTAACTAATAACCCCAAAAAATTCTGGAAAATAATATCGCCGCAGGAATCTCACCAGGTTATTTCCTTATCCGATAATACCGGGAACCCTGTAGCTAATGCTCTCTGTCCCTCCGTTTTTAACGAATTCTTCGCATCAATATTTACTAGAGAGGACCAATCGAACGTTCCACCTGTGGCAGATTTTGATTACCCATTCATGAATCCCATTTCTATCACAAGTTCCGGTATTAATCAACTTATAAGTAACCTTGATATATCCACGTCGTCTGGTGCTGATAACATCTGTTCTAAAATCCTGAAAAATACCAGTGAAATTTCTTCGCAGCTACTGTGCCTGTTATTTCAACAATCTTTGTCTTCTTGTTCCATTCCTGAGGACTGGAAAATTGGGAAGATCGTTCCAGTCTTTAAGTCTGGCAATAAATCATCTGTAGCTAACTATCGCCCCATATCCTTAACCAGTGTCGTGTCAAAACTGTTAGAACATATAGTATTTTCCCATTCCATACGACATCTTGAAAGCAACAACTTCTTTTACAAGTACCAATATGGATTTCGGAAGGGCTACTCATGCGAAGCACAACTGCTCGAGTTCACCCACGATATTATACTAACATGGACTCCGGCTCTCAAACCGATGCTATTTTCCTAGACTTCTCTAAAGCATTTGACCGGGTACCCCACTGTCGCCTAATATCCAAACTTTCTGCTCTAAACCTGGATTCCCTCACGCTCTCTTGGTTACGCAACTTTTTAACTCTTAGACAGCAATTTACTGTGGTTGGCAACTTTCACTCTACGACTACCGATGTAACCTCTGGTGTCCCACAGGGCACAGTCCTTGGGCCCCTTCTTTTTCTGATTTACATCAACGATCTTCCAAACACCGTGTCATCTACAATCCGGCTTTTCGCTGACGATTGTGTGTTGTATAGAAAAATTACAACCAAACTGACCATGACATCCTACAAAGTGATATTAACAAGGTTCTCGACTGGTGTGTAAAATGGGAGATGCAACTAAACATAAATAAATGTAATCTGGTTTCATTCACTAGGAAACGCTCAGTCTCATCTTTCTGTTATGCCCTAAATAACGCTTCTCTACCTGCTGTCTCATCTTACAAGTACCTCGGCGTGCATCTGACCTCGAATCTTTCTTGGGTCACCCACATTAACATTACAACTGCTGAATCGTCACGTACTCTCGGGTACCTAAAGCGAAACCTAAAAGCCGCACCCGCGCATCTACGCCATCTAGCCTATAATACCTACGTACGCCCAAAACTAGAATACGCGTCACCTATCTGGAATCCTCATCAGAAGTACTTAATTAACCAGTTAGAATCTGTCCAAAACCGTGCTGCCCGATTCATATCATCATCTTATTCCCGATTTGCCAGCGTCTCCCTTCTTAAGCAAAATAACTCTATTCATCCCCTCGAGACTCGTCGACTAATCGCACTTCTTTGCTTACTTCATCGGTTGCATTATAACCCCGGTCTTTCCAGCTCATCACTTTTAGAACCACCGAATAGAGTGTCACATCGTCAAAATAACAGCAAAAGCTTTAAACGCCTTTTGGTTCAACGTTAGCATTTAATAACTCAGCACTTCCTCAAGCCATCAAACACTGGAACGGTCTTCCCGACGACATTGTCACCATATCTGATGTAAAAATGTTTCGCTGCGCCCTTACTAACTTCTTTCTCATCCCAGGCTAGTATGCAAGCTGACATTATTCGGTGCTCTGTTATTATTAGCATTGTATTATGTTATTTTGTCCCAAAGTGCTTCCCATGACTGATTTAACTACGTTTAGTTATTGTCCTGTGCTTATTGTCGTCGTTTGTCGCACACCAATATGTTCTAATTTCAGTTATTCTTTTGTTTCAATGTTTTTGCGTTGTACTATATGCCTTTGTTGGAAAATAACCCCCCCTCATGTAATGCCCACCGGGCCTTTGAGGTATTTTGAATAAATAAATTAAATAAATAAATAAGGTTATAGCATTACAAATGGTTTTATACATACAAGGTCAAACTTGTACTGTGGGACATACCAAAACTTGTGAGCAGAAAAAAAGTATATTCATGAGAATAGTGACTTTAATGAGCACAGTATGATGACGTACTGACTGACATGATGACACAGTGACTGAAAGTCAAACAATAGTAGCGGTTATAGGACATAAATCAGGTTTCATCTGTAAACAAATACCTCACAAATACTTTCCCTTTAAATGTGCACAAGAGCTGAGTTCACTGCATACTACCAAAGAACGCAATCTCCTACATCCTGTGTTTCTCGCCCATGCTCTTAAACTAAGACGAGCGCTGCTTTGCTGATTTCTTCTTTTCTTGAGCTTGTTTGTTCATACTCATGGTAATATGCTGCCAGTGTTGTCGCATTCGCATGCTGAAGTAGTAGTGGAGCAACTGGGCACCTGTTTCTGCTTTGTGTTCAGCGCATGGAAACGTTATTGTGCATGTGTCAAGAACACTGTCGATTGTGTCCCAGTAGACAGTCTGGTGGCTTTTATTTCCACGAAGAACTGTTCCGCTTTCTTCAGTAGCTGGAAAAGGTTTTGTGGGGTGTTAAGGCCTCCACTGTTCTTCACGTTTGTCAGTGCTGCTTCAGCAGAAGTGTTTTTGTCGATGATGCAAAGCGGATCAGCATCGCA
>JABSTQ010002158.1:0-62453 GCA_013358835.2 Ixodes persulcatus | reverse complement strand
AGTTTTCAATTCCGTTACGCGGCACAAAATAACTTTGGTTAAACAATAACAGCGAAAGTGCGAGAACTGCATCACTGCAGTGCAGCATGTCAGCTGACAGTCGAAACACGAAGGAGCAGAAATCCTACGATACAATAGGAGAAATAACCTAAAGTCGGGGTCACACTGCTTATACGTCATACAAAATACATTCTGAAGACATGTTACAAAACGAGTCACCGCGACATCCGCGCATTGCATGCCACGTGACAAAGCTACCGCTTGAACTGGTTGCTTCGTGGCGTACGTACGAAGGACTGGTGTCGTGGTGACTCGTTTTGGAACATGTCTGCAGAATGTATTTTGTATGATGTATAAGCAGTGTGATCCCGACTTAAGGGGGACTATATTCCTGCATTTTAAGCGGGCCACCGTCCCTCCAAATTTAAGGGGGAAAATATCTCAAAAATGTCCCTCTTACTAAGGGGGACTGACTTCGAATTTAAGGGAGACGTCGTATCGCTTACTTTAAGAGGGGTGGTGTCTCACTTAATTAAGAGGGAGCATCCCCATGTAATATTAAGAGGTCTGTCGCCCCCCTTAAAGTTAAGTGGGAAAAAATCGAAGAAATGTCCCTCTTACTAAGTGGGACCGGGCTTAGAGTGTGGACACCGATTCGCCACCGTGGTCTCAGGCGAGAAACTTCTGAAAGGGTATTTTGGACCCCACAAGGTACTTCGTCGACTTGGAGATCTGAACTACGAGGTGATGCCTGAGGGAACAAGAACATCATCACGCCGCCCACCACGACCTGAAGTCGTCCACGTCGTGCGCCTCAAGCCGTACGAGGCTCGATAGGACTGTGTTATACCAGCCTACGTATTTTCCCATTCTTTTGTTTGTCCTGCTCGGTTTTGTTTTCTTGCACGTTGCGTTGAGACGCTGCTCTTTTTAAAGGGGGGATTAATGCCACGCGCGTCTGCAAGCAAGCACGCCCGTGGCCGAACAATAAAGAAAACAAAAAAGCGCGCCCGTGGCCAAAGGGTTATCGTCCTTAGCTCCTACGCTGAGGGCTCGAGGTTCGATGCTTGGGTGCGGACGCGTCTTTTTATTATTCCTGTAAAAAAAGTGTTCTGGTGAATTCGAGAACATTGTTGCTTATTCTAGGTCAGAATATTCTACGCGTCGAACCTTCTACGCCGATTTCTCTAGAAGCCCACGCGTGTACATAAGGGGCTTCACGTGGCGAGACAAAGTCAGTCTCGCCCCAGCGCTTGATCTTCCTGTTTTGACGACATGGACGCCTGCGACTCTAGCCTTTCTTTCTTTTTTTGGGGGCACAGGTTCGCCCCATTAAACATATAGTTTCTCCAGTTATTCGCCGCTTCATCATTTGTCACTAGTGACATTATTTATTTATAATCGCGTATTTGATAAAGACCGGCATTCTGCTATATTTCATCTTCTTTCATTTTTTTGTTCGGGCTCGGGGGACCGCGACTTTCCATCCAGCCGTGGGTCTTCATCCGGCTAGAGTGCACCGAAGCCGGATGTGCGCACCTGCACCGAGGTCACAGCCGAACACAATTGCAATTAAGTCTTCATGTATAAACAGCGGGAGGGCACCTCTAGAAAGAAGAGATATCGCACAGGCTTTATATTGTTTAAGCGAAATATCTGTCCTGCAAAAGTCTATACGTCAAAGAAAAAATAGAAAAATATCGTTCCCACATCATCATCACAGTTCATCAGCCAGATAGTTAACGACTGCAGTAGAATTTTTCATTTTTATATTAAAAAAAAGACTCCGCTTTTATCTGTCATTTGTTCTATGTGACATGATTTGAAAATGGTTTACTCGAACCACATGAGTCAACGAGCGATACGCATCAAATTTGCTTCTAGCTAGCCGATGAAGCCTATTAACGATGCACGAGTTGGAACTTTTGAAAATCTGAATCCCAATCGTCGTACTTACTGCTCAGACTGTAACGCAACTAAGTAGGATATTTCTAATAGGGCTAGGCGGTTGTTCTTTATGTCACCATACACCGAAAAAAAAAAACGAACAGGTGGAGGCTGAAGTGGACAACATATGGCGCAACCGTAATTTGAATTATTTATACAAGAAGAAAAACTAAAACTAAAGACGTGCTTAGAAAACACAATAAAGCTAAGGCCGTCAAACTTGATATACAGATGCTACGAATGTTTTTTTCACCGGAAACTGCTTGGAGGCCCAGAGAGTGAAAGAGAGAGTCAAATACTTGGGTGAACACGCTTCACTTATGAATAGGTGGTAATCAGTTAGAACTAAATACGTCCAAGACAAATTATATACCTTTTAGGGCGAAAACTAAACCTATTACTAGCACAATTAATATATCCTTTCAAAATTCCAATATCGAACGCGTGGAATATTAAGTTTTTTGGTGTCAGGTTTCATGAAAATATATATTGGATTGCTCAATTGAATTATCTCCGAAAAGAAATTTCTAGATCAATTGGTATAATTTTTGAATAAGATGTTTTCTCCTAAATCGGTTAAAACAACTATATACATCTCTGATTTACTCGAGGCTGCATTATTGTGTGTTGGTCTGGGGACGACACCAGGAAATTGTGCTAAACACTTACGTTGCAAAAACGCGCCTTTCGGCTATTTGAAAATCTTTACGGGTTCGATTTGAAAACACCTAGTTTTAATAAACATAAAATACTAACAATAATAGTAATACTACTTATAATATTTATTTTCGTGTGCCCAAAAATACAATAGATAACCTTTTCCGCATAATGGTATGCCTATTTTAATTCATACTCAAATTTATGCTAATTCTATCATCTGTAAAGGAACATATTTAGATAAGTAAACAAATTGCAATTTAAGTTTCTGAAGCCTAAAGTTAGAAGTAATTATGGTACCCAAAATATCCTATTATGGTACCCAAGTAATTATGGTACCCAAAATATTCTATTAGATAGCAGACATATCCTATTAGATAGCAGACGATGAAACTGAGGAACAATTGAGAAGCAAAGTCATAGTTGATATCCAGGTCAGCAAGTTGGGTGTACAGTGTTCATCGATCGCTAGAATACACAGACTAGGCAGGACTAGTGGGAAAAGGCCTGTTATCATGTGTTTCCAAGATTACACCGAAAAACAGGCCGTTCTCCGAAACGTCCAGTAAACTGAAAGGTACTACAATCTACATAAGAAACGATTACTCGCAGTGTACGTTATCTAAGCGTAGGCTATTGTGGAAGACTGCAAAAGCTGACAAGACTGCGGGAAAAAGAGTATCGCTCGTGAACGACAAACTTCGGGTAAACAATGAATTCTACGTAGGGGATGAGCTGACCAATGAGCGAGTGAAACTCCCTTCTTTCATACAACCTGAACCCGTTGAATGAGGAGAAGCGTGTGTTTTAAGAAAGCAGCTATGGAGTTTGAATTTAAATGCCCAAAGTATAGTAAACAAGGTGGAGCAGCTTGAACTTTTATTACTCACCCACGACCCCCATATGGCAGTCATTACTGAAACCTGGCTCCATGACGGCATTAGCGACGACAGCGTCATATCCGATTTCTTCAAAATGTTCCGCAGAGACCGTCTTTTCCGTGGGGGTGGCGTCGCGGTTATACTTAAGAATGGCATTGATGCAGTGTTTTTGAGCCAAATTGACGATCGCGAGAGTTTATGTTTGAAAGTAAACTGTTGGGGAAACACTGTGAACAGGCCTCCGAATTTCCCCCTTGATGTTTTGTGTAAACTATACAACCACATGTCTGCTTATCGTAACTCTAAGTTTCTCGTGGTTGGTGATTTCAATCTCCCGAATATTGACTGGTCACATTTATCTTCTAAACATTGCCAAAATGCTGAGCTTGTTTTTGATATCATATTTGCCTATGACTTAGCTCAAGTTGTGAATAATGTGACACGTCAGCGAATTTCCAGTAGCTCAATTTTAGACTTTGTATTTATTAGTCGTTGCATAAGTGACTACGAGGTAGCAGTTGACTCTCTGATCATAAACTTGTGTCTTTTAGTTGCTCTCTAATCAAACAGTCAGAAAAAAAATAAATGTACTTTCATCACTGTTAAAAACTTTTCGCGTGCTAATGATGAAAGTGTTCTAGATTATTTAGAGCTCTGTTTGGATTACTTTCAAGATTCTGATGTTAATGTCCTTTGGAACAAGTTTAAGTAAGTGTGTACTTATTGCCTGGATAACTTTGTTCCAACCAAGCGCAAGCGCATTGGTAAAACAAATCCTTGGATTAACCGGGGAGTTATTCGTCTTAATCGTAGAATTAAGCGACTAAAGAAAAGAAAAAAAAAAAAAAACAGTAATCAAGGGTTGATTCAATAATTGATTAACAAACTTTCCACAAAGTTCAACACGCCAAGGAATTTTACTTTTCCAATACACTAACATGCTTCATAACCAGTGATGCCCAGAAATATTGGAATTACCTCCGTGGCAAGAAGAAGCCGATTGATCAAATCAAGATTAATGACGCATTGGTTACTGACCAGAGTGAAATTGTGCAGCACTTCAACGTCTACTTTTTCTCGGTTTTTTCCAATCATTACGTTATCAACCGTGCCGAAAGCGCGCCATGCTTCATGCACGCCGATTTCATATCTTACGAGGGAGTATTTTCGATGTTGTTAAATTTAAAAGCAAAAACCGCTTGTGGTCCTGATAAGATTCCCAATGCGTTTTTGCATCGGTATGCTGAAATGCTGGCCCGTTTTCTAACAGTCATTTTTCGTGTTTCCTTTTCCTCGGGCACTCTTCCAAATGATTGGTTAATGGCGCGAGTAGTGCCTGTGCTCGAAATCACAACATCTCCACGTGGTGAATGACGTTGATTGGGGCGAAGCTCTGGTGGTGCTGATGATACTGATTTTATTGTTCATAGGTAGTGCTGATGGTGCTGTTTTTTTTTTATTGCTCATAGGTAGTGCTCAGTTTCGGGTTGCGTTTCGACTTTATTATTACTGCTTTATGGTCGGTGAAATGCAGAGCCAGTGGTTCTTCTAGCGGATCAGCTTGGATCCGCTAGAATCCATGGGAACGCATCTCCACCACTTAAGTCAACGGTCCATGTCAGAAAGAGATTGTGTGGTATGGAACGTGGTAATATACGCATTTGAGCATTTGACCGCAGCGCCCTCTCGTCAATAAAAGTTGAGCCAATGCATGCAAAGTTTAATGCGATTATATACGCATGTGACCGCAGCGCCCTCTCCTGTGTAGACGGTGAGTGGCTACATGCAACATTTCATCCATGACAGACAGATGGATGACACATGGCCGAGTGGTTAAGGCGATGGACTAGAAATCCATTGGGGTCTCTCCGCACAGGTTCGGATCCTGTCGACTGGCGCAAACTTTTTTTTCCATATTTTAAGAAGACAGATGGGATGGCAATCGATGTAACCACGGACGCCGGACGGATGGACAAGGCTAGACCCTAAGGAGCTTCGCCCCTAAAAAGGGTGACAGACTTGCGTTAGGCAACTACCGGCCTATTTCTCTGACATGCACATCCTGTAAATTACTGGAACATATCATCGCTAACCAAATTAAAAAGTTCCTGAAGGAAAATAACATACCCTCGCCTCATCAGCACGGATTTAGAAAGGGATTCTCCTCGGTTACCCAGCTTGTTTCCACTGCTCATTAATTTGCATCCATTCTAGACAGATCAGGCCAAGTTGATGTTATTTTTCTTTAATTTAGCGAGGCCTTCGACTTGGTTCCCCACGGAAAGCTAGTTAGCAAACTTGAACGTGTAGGTCTTCATCCCTTTATTGTTAGATGGGTATGTTCTTACTTACAGCGTCGTAAACAATTTGTAGAAATCAACAGTAGCTGCTCAGAGATATTAGACGTACCATCTGGAGTACCACAGGGGAACGTTCTTGTCCTTTGATGTTTTTTAATTTATATAAACGACATAGTTTCCGCCCCACACCCGTCTGTGAACATACGTTTATTTGCAGATGATTGCTTGTTGTGTAAAGAAATATCTTCGCCTGACGATCAACTATTAATGAGCGCAAGCCTCAATGACATTCAATTTGGTGCTGTACGTGGGACATGAAGTTAAATTTTGAAAAAACTGTTTATCTGCAAATTACAAATAAAAAAGCCATTCAACTTCCAATACACACTAAATAACATTCCCATCGCTATGGTTGATGACTACAAGTACCTCGGAGTGACCATAAATAAGAACTTAAATTGGACGACCCATATAAGAAATAAATCCTCGGCAGCCTTAAAGAAGTTGGATTTTTTAAGGCATAAGCTGAAATACGCTACTCAAAATGTAAAATTACTGGCTTACAATCCATTCGTTAGATCTAAACTAGAATATGGTAGTATTACTTGAGACCCTCATACGAAATCTAATCCTGAAATTTTGGAACGAGTTCAAAGACGTGCTGTAAGGTTTATTAGAAGAGGGGAAGGAACGCCAGCCAAAACTAAAAAGGAGCCCTACGTTTCGAAACCTGCTTGGTTTCTTCTTCAGGGGCGACTATGTGCGCGAGGAGCGAGTGGTCTTCTTTTACGGCGGTGGACGTGATGTTTTCGCGATCGTGATGTGGCTGAGCCCGCTGACGTAGGCGGATGGTAAAGTGCCAAGCGACCGATTGATGTTTTGCGGTGTGCTTTGGATGTGCCATGACTCGACGAAGAGCCTCTGCCGGGAATTGGTCTCAATGTCGAGGATGCGTGTGTTGTCGAAGTCAATGCGGTGGTCATTCAAGTCACTGTGTTCCGCAACCGCGCTGCGCTAATGATCGAATTTTCGCACGTCGTTTTTGTGCTGGCGAATTCGTTCTTTAAAGTTTTTGGTTTCGCCGATGTATGTGGCAGGGCAATCCGCACAAGGAATCTGGTAAATAACGCCATGCGCTCTTTCCTTGGGGGGACGATCTTTTGGCCGGGGCATCAGGTGTCCAAGCGTTGACACTGGTTAGTGGGCCATCTGTATGTCTTCTTTTGCCAGCACACGCGCGAGCGCTTCGCTGGTTTCCTTTATGTAAGGGACGCAGACGCGCGTGGTTGAGCGGGGATGTGCGATTTCTTGTGGTCTTAGGCGTCGATCAGACTTACGTTGACGACGAGCGATTCGCTGATTAAAACTGCGCGTGTAGCCGTTATTTAGCAGGTCGGAGATGATGGTTTCTTCTTCCTTTTTTTCTGTAGTCCTCCGACGAGCAAACAGTCTTCGCTCGGGACAGGAGTGCCTGGACGACCGACGCCTTGTGGCTCGCAGGGTGGTTGGAGTCAAATCGAAGGTAGCGCCCAGTGTGTGTCTGTTTTCTGTATACTGTGAATTCCAATTGATCTTTTTGTATTTTGACTAGCACGTCGAGAAATGGCAGGGCGTCGTTCTTTTCAGATTCAACGGTGAACTGGATGGCCGGCTCGATGTACGAGGGGCGTTCATAAAGTTCGTATTATTGTCACGAAGGAATAGATATTCAGCAATGAAACTCGAGTAGTACTTGAGACTTTGTCAACATGTTCGCCACCAAAAGTTACCCACTTTTTCCAGCGATGCACCACATGCCGTAGGCCATTGATATAGAACTCCTCGTTTTGAGTGTACAGGAATTGTTCCACTTCAGCACTCACTTGGTCGCCGTCCTTAAAATGCTTTCCTCTTATTTGGCCACACTGGTAACGTCTGCGCCTTTTAACCAAAGTGTCATAAACTCGGGCATTGTCCCCAAACAACGCTCCCAGATTGGAATAAATATCCTTGGCATCGCTTCCCTTCAAATGAAACAAAAACCGGATCACTGCATGTGCTTGGCACTGACGGGTGGTGCCATTTTTGTTTCGACCCCTTGCGGCGTTCCGAGCTACTATAGTATGCGATGTTTATACTGTGCGGAAACTAGAGGGACGCGCGCTCATGTTGATGCCTGTTTTGTTCCGTTTTTCTTAATTTTTGTGCCGATAATACGAACTTTATGAACGCCCCTCGTAATTGAGGTGTGCCAAAAGGTTGTTCACTTCTGACTTCTTCATAATGCAGAAGCAATCGTCGACATACCGTAAAAACACTTTAGGGCGTGCGGTGAAAGACTGCAGCGCGCGTTGTTCAATGGCTTTCATTGTCAGGTTGGCCGTGGTGACGGAGATGGATGCGCTCATTGCGGTTCCGCTGGGCTGCTTGAAGAATTCTCCTTTAAAGCTGAAGTAGGTGCTCCCCAGGCAGAACTGGGTAAGCGGCACAGTTCGTCCTAACGTAAGGCTGGTCCGTTCGCTCAGCTTCTTGTCTCCCTCGAGGGCAGCTCTGGTTGTGGCGACTGCCAGGTTATATGATTCGCCCTCACTTTTGATGCAAACCAACAAAATACGAACTTTAGAGCACCGTCGAAGGATAGCCCGTTTGAAGTTTGTGCACTCTCCTTTTATATGAAAACTGTTCTTGGATCCAGATTACTACTTAAAGCCGCTTTCTACAAGACGAACTAGGCACCATCATGAACATTCCTTAACACCATACTTTGCACGCACTAACCTGTTCAAATTTTCGTTCTTTCTTCGTACAATTGAAGAATAGAATTATCTTCCTTGTTCGGTTATTTCATCTTCGGATTTTGCTTCATCATTAGAACAGTTATTGTATTGATGTTTTTGTATTTCGATGTGTTTTGGTGTTTTTATATTTAGTGCTTACGTGCTTCGGTATTGTGATTCTTGGCTAGCCACTTGTTTTGCTGTATCGTACCGTCCTCTGTCATATTTTTGCCGATTTGTATGCCTTATTTCTTGTTTTGTTGTTTTGTTTTTTGTATGGGTTCTTGAGTTTGTAGCCTGCCCATCCTGCTTGGACCGCGTGTGGTCTGCAGTATTTAATAAATAAATAAATAAATAAATAAATAAATGTACAGTGAAAACAAATAAATTGTTTCATATTTCATACGATCGCGGTGAAAAGAAAAACTACAGGCAGCTATAGCACGATGGTAAGGAGACCCATAGGACGAGCTATAGAAGACGCTATAGCAAACCATACAGAGAGCAATAGGCGGCTAAAGAAACCATGGGAAAAGTTATAGGCAGCTAGAACACGGTGTCTAAAATGATTTAAGAAGTAAGCCATAGAGATTTCTATAGCACACCATACAAGAAGCTATAGACGGCCAATGGAACCAAAAGAAAAGCCATAGGCGGCTATAGCATCCTTTCTAAAGAGACCCCGAGAGTAAACCATACAAACTTCTATAGCTTTCATTGAATAAGCTATAAACAGCCATAGGAGAGGCGATTGGAAAAGCTATAGACAGCCATCGAAGCGGCTATAGCTAATTTGGCCAATCTTCTATAGCCGGCCGAGCAAAGGATTTTCTGTAGCCGACCATAGACCACTTTTGTATGGGCGGTCGAACGTAACATCGTCCCCATGTAAAAAAGTAAGATTTCCCTCAACATTCAAAGTGCAAGCTCGTCTCGTTAACTCGTCTCTCTATATTTATATTGTTTTTCTACTCGCTTAACTGTGTTTACTTAGAAAAATAATTCTTAAAATATCTTGGAGTCTACCTTTTATCTGATCTTCCTTGGGTAACTCACATTCGTCACACCCTTTCCTCTGCTAATCGCACATTAGAATTTGTAAAGCTCAACTTGAAATTGACCCCTTCTCGATAAAGACGGCATGATTGCTAATCTAATATTTGTCCTAATCTTAAATACACATCTACCGCCTGGGACACACATCAAGCCCATCTCATTAATAATATTAATTCAGCTATGCAGTGAGCGTTACCTTTATTTTACGCAGATTATTGTTCTTTCACTGGCGTCAATTTCTTCGTATCCAGTGCCAACCACCCCCACTTCTCTGAGCGTCGAAAACATGCTATGCTATATCTGTTTCACCAATGTTTCCCCTGCGCATACCTTCGGTTATTACACATCGTGCTGGCAGAAAGCCGCCATCATCGTAAGGGCTATAACTAGAACACCCGATGTCAAGGACTGTCACTTTTCATAGCTCCTTCTTTTCATGCACTGCCAGTTATAGGATCTGCCTCCCCCGTAACGTACATAAAAGTAAAAATAAAATCATAAAATACAAGAAACGCTCTTTAAGTTGCTGCTAAGTCAGCTGTTTTTTTCATCCAAACTGTATTTTATATATTACTCTCCGTTTAACATTCTTGCTGTAAAGTGGAAAGGAATTGAGGGACCAGTGGCCGAGTGGGCTACCGCACAACAGTTTGGAGCACGTGGAGCGAAAGCTCGCGCTGCAGAAACCAGGGATCCTGTGTTCAATCCCCACCCCTGCCTGTTTCGGTCTGGATGAGCATCGTACCGGCGTGCCGTCGTGTATCACTACTGCGCTGAGTACGTTAAAGACCCCATGCTAGCGGTAGCACTGCGCTGGCTAAATTGGTCTTGTACAGCTGAGAGACAAGTCGCTCGTCGAGGCAGGCTAAGTTCAGGCTCTATAAACATAAACACAACCCAATTTGTTTTTGGAAAGGAATCTACATCCACAAAATATAGCCTAAGTGTTACTTTTGTATGGCAAACAATTTCATTAGTTGCCCCCATGTCACTATACTTGTGGCCATCAGTGAGCAATCATCCTTGCCAACGTGATACAAGAACCCAAATTAACAGAAACTTCAGAGCTAGGAGTGTCAGTTATGTCTCCTGGAACCAGCTGCAGTGCACGATTGACAGCCGAGTTTGAAACGTGTAGCCGAGCTGCCGTGCCAAGGACGTATCCGTTTATTCACTGCGCATGCGTCGAAGTGTCGTTGACTAGCACGCAAGGGCAGGCAGCATCCGGTGCCCCAGTGCACGAGGCGCCATAAACGTTCGCTTTGGAAATTCAAGGCGGCGCAGCACTTCACTCGTTGCTAAAGCGCTCGATAAATTCGGTTTTCTTGCTTGTTTCATTAAAAGTTTATTTTCATTGCCTTCTAGAAAATATCCCAAAAGAGTACAGCGTCAACACAGATAACGAAAATAATGGTGCATGCTTCGGAGCTTGGCAAACTCTATAATTATTACTTCGTATATTCCTATGCTGCGAGAGTCACGCCACTCTTTTATAGGAACGGCGCGGGAGCGAACTTGCTACTAATATGGCTTTCGCTTCAGACAACTGCACTCACTACACCAGATAATTTTTATGAATTTAACGCCATGCCTTTTGGTCTCTCTTATGTACCAGCTACATTCGAAAGGATGATTGATTCTGTCTTACGGGGCATAAAATGGACACTCGCTTATGCTATCATGATGACATTCTTGCTCCTCTGCCACGTTTCACGAACATCTATCGCGACTGTTCCAAGTTCTACCTTGCATTACCTTCACACTGGAAAAGAAGGGGGGGGGGGAGGTTGCTTTAGATTAAGCAGAATCAATGGTTTTGGAGATCACAAAAATGTCAATTCAAAAACGCGAGGTGTGTCTCGACCAAACTCGCGCTGCCTTCTGCGCGCCACTTCGTCGTCACAATTTGAATTAGTCATTAGTCATTTGTGTTGAAGACCATTGATGCAAGCATGCAAGAATGCGGGGGTAATCAAACCAACACGGTTTGATGCGGCATCGCACACGCCATGTGTGCGATGCCGCAGATATAAAAGTTATGAAGTAAAATGTGGTGGAATGTCCGAGAACAAAGGCAAAAAGTATTGCACAAAGAACAGTTTGCAAGAGCAAGGTTGAAGCAGTTTGCAAAACACAAAACAAGGTTCCATATATAATGCGTTGTTGACACGCACTAGTTGCAAACATCGTTAAGTAGCATATCCATCAGAAATGTAGCATGCAATGTCTTCGGCTCTCTAAGTGAGTTAGCCTGCAGATTTCCAAAGGCATGTTATTAAAGACATCAGGCAAATCCATTTCGCGTGAAGACCTGCCATATCGAGTCCGGATAAAGGGAATTTTGAGTATCTTGAAAAGGAAGCGAAAAAGTGAAGTGTTTTTTTGTTTTCAAGTGATGTGTCGAAGAGCAGCGTAGGGTAAGGATTTGAATAATAATAATAATACCAAAAATAAAATAATAATAATAGTTATATTAATAATAATAATGATGATCATTATATTTATAGTCATTTCTATTAAAAAACTTTCATGAAGGTATACAAGTGTGCGGGAGCAATCAAAGCCAATAAAGGGTTGTGTGGCGCCGCCCAACTAAAAGTTATAAATACAATTGTGGATGATGCCCGAGAACAAAAGCAGTAACTGCCGTAAAGACAAAAAAAAAATCTGCAAAAGCAAGTTTGAAAAGAGTTTGCAATAAAAACAAGAAATCAAGATGACAATTATAATACATGGTTGACACGTACTAGAAATAGAAATACATTAGGAAGCAAAACCGTTAGAAAAGATAAAATCGTATCATTGCCTTCAGCTGTCTCAATGAGCTAGCTTGCAGAATTTCTAAAGAAAAAATATTAAAGAGATCAGGTATATAAAATTCGCGTGTAGGCCTGTCGCATCCAGTCCGGATAAAAGTAATTTTGAAAGTCTCTTGAAAAGGAAGCGACCGAAGTGAAGGGATTTTGGTTTTGAAATCAGCTGACCAAAAGTAGCATAGGACGAGAAGTTTAATAAATAGTGTTCGGAGACATGAAAATTTCAAATAGTGAAACAAGTCAGTGCCGTCAGGATTTTGCTTTCCACTGGAGACAAGTTTTAATTTTTTTTTTTCAAAATACAATCGATTTGGCGTGTCAGTAGCCGGAACAATTTCCAAATTCCTTAATTTTATATCTCAATAAACTATGTGCAAGTACATGAATCATTTTTTACGGACTGAAACAGACATAAGTGATATGTTAATATATAACAGGCAACGAGCACACCTCAATTTCGCGCAAAGGAATGTCAGTTGAGTACTCCATGTTTAACCACAGTCAAAAACAATGCCAGGGTATTTCACACTTAGTGCCTATGTTATAGGAAGACATTTGCAAGATAAGGATTTTGAGTGATATAAAAGAATGGGGAAATTCAGTCGCACGTATTTAAGGGGATTTTAGAAACAAATTAGTTTGGTCTTATTTGGATTCATGTCCATAAGAATTTGTTGAAACCAGTCCATGACCGGAATCGCAGTTGAATTGAACAGGCGACGTCTTCGTAATAGACCTTTTCCAGAATTCAGTGCCATCTGGTGACTCAAATGGCAGTTAGCTCTTTCCGTACTAATGGCGGCAACGAACCTGTGGTCTGCAGTATTTTACGGGCCCCGTAACTCTCGTTCTCAACCTCATTTACCGCTGGCTTGGTTTCGCAAGTCAGCGGTTAGGGAGAATGTGCGCTTTACTGTACAGTTCCTTTTCAATCTCTTTCAGTGCCGATAGCGAAAAAGATGCAACCTGCCAGAACAAAGCGACAACCCACATAGATGCTTGATAATGTTCTATACATGAAGGGGCTTTGAATCCGAGTGTGTGCTATTAACAGATTAACTGGGCCCGAGCTAGAAATGAACGCTTACACAGCTCTTGCATCCAATTCCTGTTTCACGTCGTGCTAACGTCTAGAATGTATAGGCTTCTTGAATCATCTGCTTAGAAGCATCTTCAACTTCTTTCTTCACCGCTAACATTAAAAGTGAGAGTGTTGGTAAATATACTAAAACAACCGGAAAGAACAAACACGAAAACGGAACGAAAACTGACACATACAACTCTTTCTTTCAACTCTCAACAACATTTATTTCGGGTGCGTTCACACGACGGCCTTCCAGCAGGTTAAAGGGGTACTCCGGCGATTTCTTCATGGTCCCCGATTTCCTTGAAATTTTGCTAAACTCGCCAAACAACATCGCTAAAATAGTATCCCAAATATTAGGTTAAAATAATTTTTTTTCGCGAAGTTACTGAATTTACAATTTTGGTACTCACCATGTTTTTTAAACTGAAAGTCTTTACTGGCAACAACGAAAAAGTGACGTCAGTGGAAGGCAGGGGTTCACTCTTTGGACTGTAGAATTTGTTCCCAACTGATTTGAAGCAGCTTCATGGTGTCAAATGAATGCTTTGGAAGCTCGCTCCAGGATCCGCGCTCCAGCACCGAACAAATGATTGGCATATTCTATTTTTCAGACTGTTCGCTCGACTGGCAAGCCTGCCCGCCACTGAAGTCACGGCACTGAAAAGTGCGGGTAAATTTGAATGTTGGTTTTTGCATCATTTTCATTTGCCGATTTCGCAATAACTATTATGAATTTCGCGATACTAAATAGCATACCGGAAAGGGTAAAGGCCGGGGAGTCCGAAAATATAGTTAGTTGAGGTAGCTCAAAAATCGCCGGAGTACCCCTTTAAGGGGAGGGAGCAGAGAAGGAAAAGGGAGGGAGGAGGATAGTTGAAAGAGGAGAAGGAAAAAAAACGGGTTATTCACGGCCTTCCCTCAAGGCCTCTGGTCCCTTCCGCCCAGTTCGGGTCGGAGGAATGTCATCTCCCTGTCGTAGAGGGTTAGAAAAGCCGAAGCAACGTTGGTCACCGAGCTCTTAATGGCGTACGACTCGGCGACTTCCCTGCAAAATCTCTGCCGGTGTCCTCCCAAATCGCGCATACCTTCGTATCTGGGCGCACAATCGCCGCACGTCTTAAGGTGTACGATTATTGAATGCATGGAGTTGTCGGGGGTTCGTTCCCCTCCCGCGAGTGTTCCCTCAGGTGGTCGTTTAGGCATCTGCCGGTCTGCCCCCCCCCCCCCCCCCCACACACACACACACACACGAAAGCGAAATGGAATAGACTACCTCCTTCTTACAGTTGACAGACTGCTGTCCGTGCTTTTTTGTTGCATTGGGTCGCGGTGGGTGGCGTATTGACCATTCTACACATCTGTCGAAGGTTTTGCTTCCAGCCTAAAGACCTTGTGGCAAATACACTAAAGAGGCTGATCTCCGCCTTCTAGGCACCGCCAGCCGCTCCTGTTCCTCGCAGAACAACGTTTTGGAGTTATCCCCTTTTCGCACAACCCCGCACATCGCCTTAAGGGACTCTCCTCTCGCTTTGAAGTAGGGGTAGTGTTTAGCTGCAAGCAAAAACTTCAACCGATGTGTATAATAGTCAATATTCCACCCACCGCGACCCAATGCAACAAAAAGCACGGACAGCAGTTTGAGAGAACACTCGCGGGAGGTAAGCGAACCCCCCGACGACTCCATGCATCCAATAGTCGTACACCGTAAGACGTGCGGTAGTTGTTCGCCCAGATACGAAGGCACGCGCCTATTGGGAGGACACCGGCAGAGATTTGGCAGGGAAGTCGCCGAGTCGTACGCCATTAAGCCCTCCGTGACTAATGTTGCTTCGGCTTCTCTAACCCTCTACGACAGGGAGATGACATTTTCCATCCCGAACTGGGCGGAAGGGACCAGAGGCCTTGAGGGAAGGCCGTGAATAACCCCGTTTTTTACCCTCCTCCTCTTTCGAACACTCCTCCCCCCTTTTCTTTCTCTGCTCCCTCCCTTTAACCTGCTGGAAGTACGTCGTGTGAACGCAGCCGAAATAAATCTTGTTGATAGTTGAAAGAGTTGTATCCGTCTGTTTTCGTCCGGTTTTCGCGTTTATTATTTACGTTTTGTTTTAAGTTGGGAGCTACTCAGGCTATTGTATTCGCCTTTTGTCGAAGACCCCTAAAAAGTATGTCAAAAATAAAATAAACAAACACAGGTTGTCCGTTGTTACACCGGACGTCCTGTGGAAGTTGGTACCTTGGCCAGACTGGGAGGTACATGAATGATAAAAAGAGAAGGGTGGATTCATTGGAAATAATAAACTTGCGTTGACGTCGGCATTTTGATTTTTCTCAAATAAATATATGGGCAATCGCATCTCAAATCGATCAGAAAAGTGGTGTTTGAGTACTTCTAAAAAATTACTGCTGGTCTACTTCTTCACAGTAATGACAGCGGAAGCAGAATTGATGCGAGATTTTTTGTTCTCAACCTTTTTTTTTACTTCACAAGAAACAATGATAAACTTTGATATTTGTGCGATCGTCATTGGTGTGCATTCGGGTATTTCGCAAGGCTCAGGTGAATTTTCCAAAAGGGAGCTTTTTACATGGTGTTTATAACTAGAAAGAAAGAACAAATAGGCCATCAAACGTGTTTTGTCTCTAATTAGTTTCGATTGCATATGTATTTCTTTTGACTTTAATTGATCCGTTATGAATTTTACAAATTTCGATATATTCAACGCAATGGCATAAACGCATGTGTTAAATGAAAGCTTAAATATTTACCTCTCTGAGGGGTAAAAACTTGCATGTAGCCTACAAACGATGTATCGAAGTTCAAGTATCAAATACTTCGAAAAATATTATTTTATTTCCAAATATAACTATAATTTTGAACAAGGTGTTTAAAGACAAAATGCGAATGCATCGGGAAGTTTTTGATCATTTTCAAATACTTTTACAAATAAAGCCGGTTGATATAGCTCGGTAGCTTTCTTTGCATTAAACCGCATGTAAAAAAACAATGCTCTATATGAAGAGGTGTGTTAATTATAGCTACGAAAATGAAGTGCATAACAGTAAAAATTGAAGATTGAAGAATAATATTTATTTGACTCAGAGTAACAGATATATGTCTATGGCAACTTGGGCAAAAAGCAATACCGTCTTGCATTGTACTGAACTACGCAGAACAAAAGTTGCCAAAGCGGCGGGAATGCCACCTGGATTTTTCCCTCATTCGCCTCTTATAGGAAATTACGGGGAGAAAAAACATATATGGTTCGCAGAAATAAAAAAAAAAACACCTTTGATCCGAAATTCTTGCTTTCCGGCATCGGAGCAGTTTAAAGAGGAAAATAAGTGCTACAGAAAACAATAACAATTCATGTCTGCCTAACCATTTACCGTTCCTTTATCATGCGTTAAGACGTGTGCCCAAATGAGGGGGAAGAGCTGACGGCATCTCTCTTTGTACAAAACAGTGGAAAGAGAAGCGCTCTGCGCAAAAAGGATTGAAGGCAGTGAAGATCGAAGGCGAGAAGGAGACGACGTCACGGGGCGGTAGCCAACGCGCGCAGATGCTGGGGCCATTTTGAAATCGCCGGTGTGCTGAGCGCGTATACTCAACACGACATCGCGAACGACACGATGAATTCACCCCTGCTTCTGATACAGGTCTTGTCACTCGCCGTCGGCCTGAATGACTCATGCCACAACCACCAGCCGTTCAAGATATCGGACCTACGGACGGACCATCCGGGCCAAACACCCAATCCATTGCGGATCTGGCCAAAAGTGGAGCAAGTGATCCATTGAGGTTGGCAACCTGGATCTTCGCCACAATGCAACAAAGACTCTCCTGCACGCCCAATATAACCATCCAGCTCACGCCCACCCGACGGGGCCCGACATCGCGAACAACACGATGAATTCACCCCTGCTTCTGATAGAGGTTAGTTACCTGGATTGAGCGTATGCCTATAGAAGCAGTGATTATTGTTCACTCGCAGTGTCGTGCCCCTACGACGTGAAATGGCGCAGCTGTATGCTCTTGTGCCGTGAAATAGGTGCCAATGTTTTCCTATCACAAATGTTTCCACTGTTGTCCGGAGATGTTGAAGCGAACCCCGGGCCTACTTTAGAAGATATTCTTGCCATCGTTCAACGTATCGAACAGGGACAATCAAACATACTCGCCGAAATAAAGTCCGTAAAAGAGCGGCAGTCAGCAGCAGATAAGGCCATAGAAGAGCTCCAGGCTAGACTAGTTGCATTAGAAAATAACGAGGTGGACCCACTCAATGCTGGACCAGCCCTGGCCACAAAAGCACTTACAACCGACCTCGCAGCCCTTCAGGCCTCTAGCGAAGATGCAAGCAACCGACTGCGCAGAAACAACTTGCTCATTATGGGGATTGATCATTCACCAGAATAAAATTGTAAACAATCTGAAACAATTAAAGACTTGAGCGTGTTGGTGATCTACATTGACTTAAAACGAAAGAAACACACAAGGGGACGAAACAGACGACGCAACTGAAACAGGGTTGATAGCATTCTCCACAGGGCAGCTAGGTTTCAGCCTTGACGCAAATAGCATTGAACGGGCACATCGCTTGGGCAAGTAAGCAACGAACAAAACCGTCCAATATTTTTTCAGCTTAGTCGATTTAAAGACAAGTAATTTATCTTGGCATGTGGGCCGAAATTGACGGGAACCAACTTCGCAATTCGTGAAGACGTCTCGGCGGCAACGAGATTAGCGCACAACGAACTTCTCAGTTCGTGAAACCAAAGAAATGTCCAGTCAAACTACGGTTCGATAGGCTCTATGTAGGCAACTTATGCTATATATACGACACCAACTCAGATTTAGTCATTGAATTCCGCAGCTAACTATGTAATACCCGGAAAAACTGCACCACCTCCGCAATTATACGTAAACCTGAAGAGTGGTTGCAGTTCTCTGTCCTTTTCACTAATATACGTAGCGTCATGCCCAAGTGGGATGATCTACAAGGCCTCATTGACGATAGCGCAGCCGAAATTATCATCATCCCAGAAAGCTGGTTAACTAAACACATACTTGAGACTGAAATATTTCCTCCCCACATGAATTTCAATATCCATCGTCATGACCGGCGCTTAAGAAGGGGCGGTGGCGTCCTAGTTGCCATAAAAGATAACATATCCTCCTTCTGCATCAACCGCGATACTAATCTTGAGCTAATGTGGGTATGCGTCCCATCTCCCATTTCCGAAATAATAATTGGAATCTGCTACAGAGCCCCCGAATGCAACAATTGCTTTACTGATAAGTTGCGCAACGCGCTCTACGATCTTAGAAACACTCGCCGTAAAGCGTCATTCTTCCTTTTCGGTGATTTTAACTTCCCGAATATCAATTGGATAGAACTAACAGTCACAAACAAATCTGCAGAAAATAAATCTAGAAAATTGCTCGATCTAACTCTTGATTTTACGTTCACTCAAGTCATCATGCAACCAACAAGACTCTACAACAGACTTGATCTTTTGTTTTCTACCACCCCAGAACATATCCAGAACATCATTCATTCGCCAGGGTTAAGCGATCATCAAATGCTACACATAACATTGTCGCTTCCCATTAACAGAAAAACGCCTACACAAAAGTTTATTGAAGACTATAAGAGAGGAAACTTCACATCCATTAATCATGCATTGCAGGCCTATTACGATGCCTTAAGTAGAAAATTTAGTTCCAGAACTATTGAACATAACTGGAATATATTCCGAACCAAGCTCAACGACCTCATCAACATATTTTTCCCGACTGTTTGCGTTAAATCAGAGAAAAACCACCCCTGGTTTAATACAACTCTCAAGTCGCTAAATAACAAAAAGAAACGCCTCTATCGAAAAGCTAGACAGACCGGGCTGACCCAACATTGGGATGCCCATGCATTCATTTGAAGAGAATATACCGGAAATATCAGACGTGCCAAAATTCCTATCTGATGACATGCCCTCTATCCTTCAATCTAATCCAACTCGATTTCGGCAACTTCTATCGCCAAAATGTCAATCGCGATCACTGGAACTAACCGACAGCAGTGACGACCTAATCATCGACAGTGAATGTGCAACGGCCCTAAACGACTTCTTTGTCTCTGTGTTCCCGACTGAAGACCTTGACAATCTGCCTACTCCTCTTCAGGTATCTAGCCATATCATGCCGCCTTTAACGATATCATCTCACGAAATAACTACGCTGATTAACAAACTGAAGCTTTCATCGTCAGCCGGGTCGGACAATATCAACTCCAAAATGCAAAAGAACATCGATTTAATCGCCAGTTCATACCTTTCATTAATCTTCTCGCAATCCCTCTCTTGTGGCCGCTATCCAAAAGATTGGAAACTTGGAAAAATAGTACCAGTTCATAAACATGGCAACCGATCACTTACATCCAAATATCGTCCTATATTCTTAACGAGTGTCCCATCAAAACTTTTTCAGCATGTACTCAGCACCAACATAATCAACCACTTGCACTCGATCAACGTTTTTTACTCTAACCAACACGGTTTCCTAAAAGATCTCTCTTGCAAAACCGAGCTTGCCGAATTTACTCATGACCTACACATTATTATGAATAACAATTATCAAAGAGACGCCATATTCCTAGACTTTCCAAGTCTTTCGAGCGAGTTCCTCATAATCACCTCTTCTCTAAATTTTCAATGCTCGGTATTGCCAAAACAATAATTTCTTGGATTCGGGACTTTCTTACGTCACGAGTTCAGTTTATCATTGCTAACAATCATCAATCACCCCTTGCTAACTTAACATCAGGCGTCCCCCAGGGAGCAGGACTCTCCCCACTCCTGCTTCTGATATATATATAAATGATCTTCCGCATAACATCGATAACATTGCCATTTCTCCTACTATCCCTTCTTTTCTCTCTCTTTCCTCCTTTCTTCTATTCTTCGTTTTCACCTTCTTTGGCGGCAAGGGCTAACCTTGGGTGGCGACAGAACTCTCTCTTGATCGGCACTTGGTTATAGCTTCCTAGTAGCACTGGTAGAGTAACATACTCAGACAAGCCAGACCTGTTATGAGATGCTACATATCCCCTTGTTGGACTCCGCGGTGGGTGGTGCGCTACGGATGAAAAATTTTCTGCCCTTCATATGTGTTCTAAGCAAAAAAAGCTCCCCCGATTGGACCTTGGAAAGGGTCCGGACCGAGGTAATTACCAAAGACTCATCAGCTACAGCCCAGAATAGCTTCAGCCGCTTTCTGGTAATGCACTCGGAACAAAATGGAAAACCACTTGCCAAGCTTTCACCCTTTCTTATTTCAAAGACTCTAGAAAACCTAATTGGTCAAAACTTTAAAGCAGAAAAAAAATAGCATCTGGTGACCTGCTCGTTGAAGTACAAAGCGGAGTTCAGAGTGGGATTCTTTTAGATCTAAACAAGATCTCGGATTAGAAAGTATCTGTCACTCCACATCGCACCTTGAACAGCTGCCAGGGCGTCATTTCAGAGGGTGACCTTCTAAAATCTAGCGAGGACGAGATCTTGGAGGGCCTTTCAGGGCAGGGAAGGGTCGCTGTGCGACGAATCTCAATACGCAGAGATCTGGTCCTCACTTTTGCATCCACCGTACTGCCTGAAAGCATTAAAGCAGGCTATCTCCACTGCAAGGTGCGCCCTTATATACCTAACCCAAGGCAATGCTTCAAGTGTCAAAGATTTGGCCACAGCTCGGTAACCTGTCGCGGAAAGAAGACGTGTGCTAAGTGCGGAGGTACAGACCATCCAGCCGACACATGCGAGGGTACACTTCTCAAGTGTATCAACTGCTCTGGTGCCCACACCACCTACTCTCGAGCCTGTCCAAAGTTACAAGAAGACAAGAAGATTTTAGCTTTCAATATAAAAGAGAACCTGACATACCTTGAGGCAAGGAAACAATTTTCCTTTCTCCAAGGAGGCACTTATGCGGAGGCGGCAGCCAGGGGTGCAGCGCCGGCACTCAAGGCATCGGTGGGCACTCAGTACAGTCCTCGAGACTTTGAGTGTTCCACCGGCCGCCTAACCCCCAGCGAGACTCCTGTGGGTTCTCAGACCCCGGCGCCCCCGCCAAAACTTCCACGTACCAAGACGATGCTTCATCGTCTTGGCCCGAAACTTCGAGTGGTGCTAGACGCCACTCCCTCTTAGAGCAGTGAGGGGCCCACTCCTTCCACTTCCCAGCGGGCGGAGGAGGCCATGGAGGTATCTGTCAATCCGACAGAACCACCTCCACCTGCCAACGGAGGCACAAAATCTACCCCTGAGAAGGGGGATCAGAAAAAAAAAGAAATTAAAGCCGTTTAAAACTCCCTGTAACGCCGAATTAGAGCGCAGCTCTTGAGGAAGAGGATGGAAGGGTTGAGGGGCAGTGTATAACCCTCCTCCCTCCTCCTCTCCTCGTCATCCTGCCTGCTCCTCCTCCTCCCCTCCTCCCTCCTCCTCCTCCTCCTCCTCCCCTCCTCCTCCTTCGTCCCCCGTGGCCCCCGTGAGGTCACGTGGCTTCCTGACGTCACGTGACCCCCGTGACGTCACGGGGGTGGTGACCCCCATGACCTGTGAGTAGCTTAATAAGCATTACATTACATAATTTGCTCTCAGACCCTTGTTTGCTTGGTTGCGATGACAAGTCAAGCGCCAAGAATCGTAGGGACTGCGCTGTTTGAGGAGCTTTCTGCCATCGGTTGTGTGCGTTCCGAAATGAGATTTCTCGAAGTGATCCTAGAAGTCAATATAATAAAAAACGCAGCATGTTGAGGCAATCTGAACGGAAAACACGGCGATCTAAATGCTATTCAGAACCCTTTCACGAACCTACTAAAGTAGTAAGAATATAAACTGCATGAAAGCAATTTTTCCCAGAGCCACAAGGACCCGCTTTTGCTCGGTACGTCACTCCAAGAGGCAAACACATGCACGCGACCTTCGATGGATTAGCGAAGTTTGCTACACATCCTAAAATGAGCAACGCGATATGCGATTGTTAGAGACGACTCAAGCTTAGCCCGCCGCTTACCAAATCGCAAGAGCGTCGCTCATGCGGAACGGGACACAGTTGACGCCTTTTCGACTGCGAGGCATCGAGCGATACGCGGAATGAACCAGCTGTAATCGGCACTCCCCTCACAAAGCTTGCTTGTTGCAGTGCGCTAGAAATCTTTCCGTTTTGCTATGCCAGCCAAGCCTTCTTCCTCGATCTTGGAGTTGCGTTTTTTCTAAACGGGATCCGGAAGAGTTTCTTTCTATCCTCCGACCTGCTGCTGCACCCAAAGGCGCAACAAGTAGGCATTGTGCCACTAGTGCCACTAATTACACAACCTCCTTGCTTTCGACGTCGGTAACCGCGTAGAAAAGACGGCGCGTGTACGCGCGTTCGATGAGCAGCAGAGCGTGCGTGTGTGCAGTTGTTTGCTGGACCCAAGATGGTGGCGATTAGAGCCGCTTGAAGCGCTGATGGAGGTGAGTCTAGCGGTGCTTGTGTCACGTGATCGCTGCCGTCCAATGATGCTCACCAAGCCAAAACATGATCGGCTAGAGTGGGTATGTTGTCGACAAAACGCAAAAAGAAAAGGAATGCGTTACTCTGTGAACGCATGCAGTGACTTGAGGTGGCATTCTCTGTGTTATAAAAAGATCTCTGTCTGATCGAACATTCAACGTAAGACTAGATGCCACATATTCAGACACTTTTATTCAGGAGAATGGGGTGCCACAAGGGGGGTCTTGAGCGTTACATTATTTGCCATGAAGATCAACTCTCTTTCGAAGGTAATACCACGCACCGTCTCTTACACCTTGTAGGTGGATGACGTTCAAATATCAGTTTTTCTTGCAATCTCTCCAGCTGTGAACGCCAACTGCAGCTCGCAATAAATAAAATGAGTAAGAGGGCTGAAGAAAATGGTTTCCGGTTCTAACCTGAGAAGGTGTGCGTACCGTTCTCTCTAAAACGTGGAATAACGCTGAATCCATCATTAGAGATCAATAGAACTCCCATAAGTACCCGAAATGAAAACAAGTTCTTAGAACTCATTTTTGATAGGAAGCTAAATTTTATTTCACATTTGAAACAGTTAAAATATGAATGCCTAAAATCTGCTAAAATCCTCAAAGTCTTGTCCCACAGGTCATGGGGATCTGACAGAAGGTGTCTGCTGCACCTGTATAATTCCCTCGTCAGGTCCCGCCTTGATTATGGAGCAATAGTCTATGAATCGGCAAGGTAATCGGCGCTCAAGATGTTGGATCCTGTTCACCACCTTGGCCTTCGACTTGCCACAGGGGCTTTTCGGACATCACAAACACTCAGTTTATATGTAGAAACAAATTAGATGTCGCTGCAAAGAAGACGGCAATATATTAGCTTTATTTACGCCTACAAAATCCTGTCAGACCCTTACCGTCCACATACCGCTGTGTGCATGACTCTAGTTCTTCCCTTATTTTTTAGGATAAGCCTAGTATTGTGCGCCTTGAGGACATTCGCCAACCTCTTTGTCTCCAATTGAATGACGCAAGCTTACTCGAAAGGACCGACATTGTTGCGCCTCGGGACCTTCTGCCAGTCAGCTGCAATTGGTGTTTCACCAGGTTCAACAAACATAACGATTCTCCAATAATCATCCAGCAGGGGTTTCGTGGGGTACTAAAACATGCAAAGGTTTGGCACAGTTTTATACCGACGGGGCACAGATCTCCTCTTTTGTTGGATCTGCTGTGTACTCTGAGTCATTCACGAACGTTCAACGGTTGAACAGTGTTGGTAGTATACTCACTGCAGAACTTCAAGGTGTATTAACAACAGTGGACTATATAATAGAAAGACATACAATGAAGGCCCTCATGTTTGTTGATTCTCAAAGAGTCATAACTGAAATCAGGTCTGTAAATGATTCAAAGCATAATCTCATCCAGCTTGTGCGTGAAAAATTAAATAGAGGCCTACAAAAGGGGCATGACATCATATTTTGCTGGGTACCCAGCCACGTTGGGCTCAGTGGCAACGAGAAGGCTGACAGGCTCGCGGCTTCTTCTAAGAACTTGCTGGAAACACGTCTGCAATTACCACATTATGACCTGAAACCTATTTTTAGGGAAGCAATTTTCCTAAAATGGCAAGCAGAATGGGACCAACAGCCTGACAATAAGGTGCACTCCATCAAGCCTGTTTTAGGGATATGGAAGAGCTCTTCCCATAAAACCCGGTCTCGTGAGATATTACTCTGTCGCTTGAGGCTTGGTCATTTTATGCCACCCATGTGTACTTGTTGCATGGGGCAGATCTACCTTCTTGCAAACAATGTGGTGAGATCTTGATGGCCTGGAATATTCTTGGTCTCTAGTCTTTCCTTGCACAAGAAAGACGCTCCTGTTTTCCGGAATTCTCAATGTATTGTATTCCATTTCACTCTGCACTAGTGCTTGGTGAGCAGCCGATTGTTCCCTTTTAACGTGTTGTCATGTTCCTTGAGAAAACAAGTTTTTTGCATAAGTTCTAGCTTTTCCAACAAGCACTTTTTCTTGTATTTGATCACCCCAGATAATTAGGTCTTTTCAGCATTTTGTCTTATACCAGGGTATCTGACTTTTACTTCTACTCTAAGTAACACTCTACCTCTGTTTTTTGTAAATATTTAAGTTTGGCGCAGTATGGCCACGTCGCTGTTGCGCCAGAAGGACCGTAATGAATCAATAAACAGACGCTGATGAATCGTGACCAGCTAAAACCTGTCTCACAAGGGAGAAAAGATTGTGAATGTGCAGTCTCCTATCTGTTTTCTTATATCTCACGTCTGAGTTTTGTTTGAGAAGAAAGCAGCAATGACACTTCTTTCATGGTTTCCTTTCACGGTAATATGTAAAAGAAACGAGAACGACTCGCTTATTATACTCCGTCTCATAAATTGTCAGCAGCAAAGGCACGGGTGCGAAGGCGTAGCTCCGCAGAATGTTCTTTTTGTACAAGTGCTCCTGCAAGAAGGGCTCTTTTAATGTCAAGTGATCGGGCCTGTGCCTTTGCTGCACACAACTTATGGCACAGAGTGCATAGCACGCGTTCGAAAGCACTTGCGTCCGGCGAGAAATTCATTTTATTTATTTATTCTAAATACCCCTAAAGGCCCTCTGTATGAGGGAATTACATAGGGGGGGGGGGGGGGAAGCGAGCAAATATATAGTACACAGATAGAATACAAAAATTATGCAAAGACAATATGAGAACAAGGAATAAAAAAAGAAGCTAAGTAATCGGTTAACTACGCACGAGCTCTTGAAAGTTAGACATATCTAGTTCAGTTGCAATGTGAGTCGGTAGGTTACTCCAGTCGATTATAGTCCGTGGTATGAATGATCGTGCATAACTAGATGAGTGGCAGGTGGTGAGCGCTACTTTGAATGAATGATCGCGACGTGGAAAAATAATGGGTGGTGTTTTAAAAAAATCGTCGTGAAGCGATGCATGGTGATAGAGCTTGTGAAATAATGACAGACGGGCATCGTTTACGGCGGCGTGATAGGTCATGCAACTCAGCTTGATTTTTTAATGCGGTGACACTGGAAAATGGAGAGTAGTCAGAGAAAATGAAACGCGCAGCACGGGTTTGCAGGGACTCGATGTTACTTATAATGTAGGCTTGCTCCGGATCCCATATGGCAGAAGCATACTCAATTTTGGGGCGGATTAGAGTGATATAAGCTAGTTTACGAAAGTGAGCGGGTGCTTATTTAAGATTGTGCTTTATGAATTCAAGGAAAACGGTTAGCGGAAGCAAGGGTGAGATCAATGTGGTAGTGCCAGGACAAATCAGACTGAAAGTGGACGCCGAGATACTTATAGGTAGACTTGAGTTCGACAGTATTGCTATTCAGAAGGTAAGAGTTGGAGTCTGAGAGGAGCATTTGGTAAACGACGTATGTTTTGTTTTATTGTGGTTGAGGGTCATTAGCCACGAAGAACACCCCGTGGTTAACTGGTCCAGGTCTGATTGGAGAGCTTGGCGATCGGTGTTAGAAGAGATGTTACGGAAGATGACACAGTCGTCAGCAAAAAGGCGGACATGAGATGAAACGCAAGTGGGTAGGTCATTAATGTATATGAGAAAACGTAATGGACCCAGCACGCCACCCTGGGGAACTCCACATGCCACTTGGGCAAAAGAGGAGTTGGAGTTGTTAAGGGAAGTGAACTGAAGTCTATTTGAGAGAAAGTCTTTTATTCATGAGTGAACATTAGAATGAATGTTAAGCTGGGCGAGGTTTAGTAAAAGCCTGTGATGGGGAACGCGGTCAAAAGCCTTCGAGAAGTCGAGAAAAATCGCACCAACTTGTAATCCAGCATCGAGAGATGTATGTAAGTCGTGAACGAAACCGGCAAGTTGAGTGTCACAACCCCCGCGAAAACCATGCTGATACTTGAAAATAATGTTATGGTCCTCTACATAGCGCATGACTTGAGAATGTATGATGTGCTCCAGAAGTTTACAAATAGTGCTGGTTAGTGAGATAGGTCAATAGTTCAGTGGGGAGGATCGATCACCAGATTTGAAGATGGGAATTACCTTTCCTTTACGGCAGTCTTGAGGAATTAGACCTATAGAAAAGGACTGCGAAAAAATGGCTGTCAAGATGCCGGAAATGCCTTGAGCAGTATTTTTAAGTATCTTGTTATTTATACCGGTGTGATCAGAGGCAGATGGTAATTTAAGTTTATTTAGTAGAGACACAAATGGCGACCTCTTCAATGACTATCTTGGACATAGACATATCATTCAGCCTGTTTAAGGTGGGAGATGAAGTAGTGTCCTCACAAGTAAGCACCAATGAAAATGATTCATAAAGAAGCTGAGCAAACTCTGACAGTGGAACTAAAACGCCGTTGTTATCGATGAGAGACACTTCAGAATGACTACTTGGACTAACTACAAGCGAAAATCATCGAGCTTTATTTAGTAGTAAAGACGACAAGCCATGATAAAACAAAGGACGGCGGGTGGATTTAAAAAGTGACTGGTAATCACAGGCACACGTTTTGTATCGGAGCCAAGAAACTGATAGCATGTTCTTATCTGCTAGTCTGAACACGCGTTTTTTTTTTTGTTTAGTCGTCGAAGCTGCTGACTAAACCAAGGAGCACTGCTTTTGCACTTTATTGATATTATAGGAATAAACTTATCAATTAGATTAGTAAAGGTATTGTTAAACAAGACCCAGTTTTCTTCGACACTGCGCGACATAAATTGATCCAGGAACTGTTCTGAGAAACGAGATAAGTCGGAGTTAAGTCCGTCAAAATTGGCTATGTTGTAACATCTGATTCGCTTATCGGTGGTACTTTTATTAGGCGAACGTACAATGCGACCGGTAATAACTTCATAATCAGAAAGCCCGCCTAGGTGAACCATGTCGGAACAGATGTCGGGATCATTGGTCAGAATTAAATCAAGAACATTTGCAGAAGTGTTAGAGCGCCGCGTGGGATGTGTAATGAGTTGAGATAATGAGAAGTCTAGACAAGACTGGAGGAAAGCATGGGCGTCTGTTTCGGTAGCCGCAACAGATAGCGTCGACCAGTTTATGACGGGGTAATTAAAATCTCCAAAAATAATTAACACAAAGTTAGGGAATCTAATACAAACTTCACTCAAAATTCTATGGAATTCACACGAGAATGGACTCTTTCATATCAGGAGGGCGGTAGAAAACACCAACAATTACGTTGGCGGGACTACACTTCAAAGGCACGAATACGCATTCGAGGAAAGACTTAATGGGGATGAGGACCGCAAGGAACTCCTTCCTCAATGCAATGAAGTCACCACCACCTCTCCGATTCTGTCTATCACTGCGAAAAAGGTTGTAAACGTACCCACTTACCAAAATGCCGTTATCGTAAACGGTGTCGTTGAGCCACGTTTCAGTCAGCGCAATCAGTGATGCCGAGCATGAATCGACGAGTGAACAAAGGGCGACACTTTTGGGGTAGATGCTTCTTATATTGGTGTACGAAAAACACGAAAAACACTTCGATCGTGACGACAAGGAAGATACTTGAGTCTGACGGGCGGGGGGCGTGTATCATGCTGTAGTAGGCCGAGCAACAAGTACTGCAGCATTGGTAGGCCGAGGAACAAGCACAGCGGCATTGATATCAATGTCCCAAATGTAAAGGCCATTGTTCACAAAACGTTCGTTAAAAGCAACGCGAACACGGTCACCATGACGAAAATAATCCCTGGAGAAGGGGAACAAGAGGGACAAAGGACAAACACAAATCTCCAAACACATTGCATTTGCATTTAATTGCAATATTAATCATAACCTTAAATTGCAAGCTTCACCCTTGTTGGTGTTAGACTGGTGGCGGCTGATAAAACCCGTTTGCTCTACTGACGTCTAACCCCTGGTTAGCTCAGTTGGTAGAGCGCTCCACCTGTAATGGAGAGGTCCCGGGTTCGATAACCGGACCAGGCGGATTTTTTCGGTCGCGCACCAGTCACCTAGCTGTGTTTGGAGATTTGTGTTTGTCCTTTGTCCCTCTTGTTCCCCTTCTCCAGGGATTATTTTCGTCATTCTTGTCCAGCTCGCTTGCAGCTTTGTATTTAATTGCATTATTAATCATAACCTTAAATTGCAAGCTTCACCCTTGTTGGTGTTAGACTGGTGGCGGCTGATAAAACCCGTTTGCTCTACTGACGTCTAACCCCTGGTTAGCTCAGTTGGTAGAGCGCTCCACCTGTAATGGAGAGGTCCCGGGTTCGTTACCCGGACCAGGCGGATTTTTTCGATCGCGCACCAGTCACCTAGCTGTGTTTGGAGATTTGTGTTTGTCCTTTGTCCCTCTTGTTCCCCTTCTCCAGGGATTATTTTCGTCATTCTTGTCCAGCTCGCTTGCACCTTTGCATTTAATTGCATTATTAATCGTAACCTTAAATTGCAAGCTTCACCCTTGTTGGTGTTAGACTGATGGCGGCTGATAAAACCCGTTTGCTCTACTGACGTCTAACCCCTGGTTAGCTCAGTTGGTAGAGCGCTCCACCTGTAATGGAGAGGTCCCGGGTTCGATACCCAGACCAGGCGGAGTTTTTCGGTCACGCACCAGTCACCTAGCTGTGTTTGGAGATTTGTGTTTGTCCTTTGTCCCTCTTGTTCCCCTTCTCCAGGGATTATTTTCGTCATTCTTGTCCAGCTCGCTTGCACCTTTGCATTTAATTGCATTATTAATCAACGGTCACCATCTTTCTTTATTGTTTTTAAAAACTGCAATAGTTTACGACGTTTGTCGCGGACGGCCTCAGAGTAGTCATGTGATATGCTAAATGGCGTGTTCTTAGGTTGAGGCCTTGACCTAACACTAATTCCACATCTTTGTCATTGTAAAATTTGGCAATGATTTTTCGCTTTTTAGCCTGCGCCTTTGCTGCACACAACTTATGGCACGCAGTGCATGGCTCGCTTTCCGGAGAACGTGCGTCTGGCGAGAAATCCATGATATACAGGGTACGATCGCAAGAAACCTCGCATGAGTGCAGGAAGCTATAAATGCGGCAGAACGCAAAACTGGCGGTAGTTATTGAATGGCAAAGTTTGAGAATATGACATTACATGGGCCAACAAATAGAAGCGAGACACGTAATTTTCTTACCGGCTGATGTTAAGGGCCATCGGAGCACCACCAACTGTTGTGATTGGGGCATTCGATCGGACGCGGGTTGGTAAAAATTTGAAAAACACGAAAGACTAAATAATGTAGGGACCAAGACAGACAGCGCAGTTCTTTGTTGATGTGGAATGTAAGATAAAACACATTATTCCGCCGGATCAAATGTTTTTTTGTTGAATTGAACTTCACTCGCAAATCAGTCTGTAGTTTTCTTCTGGCAGGCTTTCAGCTTTCTGCGATGCGTGTTTTCATCCTGAGCGTGGGCTAAAACAAAGTAGGCAGTGGCGCCAATTTGAAGCGAAGGAACAGCTAAGACGTGCGGAACAAACACTTCGAAATCACATCACAGGAAAACACAAACCATTGATCTTTTGACCATATAGGCGACGACGGCGACGCTTCGGTTTGCAAGACACGATTCAAATCGACGACACTCGATTCGGTATCGATATTCGAGTAATGGACGCAACAACGTGGGCTTGCTGTTCCTAATAAATACAAACATGCGACTCTACAACATGATATCGAACAAAGGTGGTGGAAAACCTCAGGCGGTAGCGCCGGAAACGCGGTTTAGAAAGCAATAAATAAAAAAAATAAAAAAGATAAGTACTAAGGAGTACAGCAAACGCTTATTGGCTCTGAAAACTGACGGAAGCTATTTGACCTCAGCAAAGTAAAAATAACACAAACATTTTTTTTTTTTGCGAAGAACCGTGACGTTACACAACAAGCAACAAAAACAAGCAAAAGAAAAGGGACGTCATTCGGTGACGTCATATTTGTGACGTCACTTCCAGAAACGTTGTGTCACGTGACCTTGCATTATTCCTACTCCGAATCGCTTGTGTAAGAACGAACATTTGATCGCGTCAGCGCTGGCGGCGCGATATCCGCCCTGTGGGCACTAAGCCAGAGAGACGGCTGTCCTCGTTAAATCACGGGACGCCATAGACTTAATTGCATTAATCAAATTACTGACTAAAACCTAGTCCTAGAGAGCTAACTTCTTGAAAGACGTAGATTACCAAAGCCCATGAATTTAGATTTAACCCAAATTTATTTTCATTGTAACAAAAATTTCAAATAGAGTAAAAGAACGACTTCGACAACATTATTTGAACGGTATTGTATTTATGTCAACACACCATGAATCTGAGCGCAGATCTGCAAAAAAGTCAAGAACAATTGAAACTTCCAATTATATGCCTAAACCTTGAATCCACCTGGAGCCACCAGGAACGGCGCCATCGGCACTCGATTTGTGTCAGCGTTCAGAGCTCAGGTTTGGAGGCTCGTACCACAAAGATGCTGAACGACAAGAGAGAAGCGTCGGCTTCTTTCCCGGCCCACAGTCGCTTTGCTTCTTCGGTGGCGTCTTGGAGAAGGAGCAACTCTTCTTCCTTTGTCACAAACGCCCTTATGGGGTTTGTGGCCATCAAGTCCTCTGCAGATAGAGCAGAATTCAAACAGATGAGAAAAAAACAGTTTAGTTAGGAGTACTATACAGAACCCTCTGAGGGCACCGCAGCTCTGAGCAAGTGGGGCGGAAGCTCGCGCTCGCGTTATAGAACGAAACAATCTTGGGCTAAGTATCCGCCCGACACAATCCGACACAATGTCACAGTCCAACAGTATGTCACCCTTTAAGATCTAGATGAGAATTTTACTTGCGTGCGATTGCGTGACGACTAGGTGATGCGCAGTAAATACCCCAGGTAAGATGTTCCACCGTATATTAAACACATTGGCTCTCCTCATCAAAACATCACTCATTTTAAAACACTTGCCACTTTATAAGCCTCAAACAAAATATGTAAATTTAACTTTTGGATTTTCAATTTTAGCGTGACTTAAAAAAAAAAAAAAACTGTGACGTGAAATTTGTTTCGGTTTGTAAGAGTTTACGTTTGTTCTTTAACAATCAAACTTCAAGTGTATTTCTTAGCATCCTTACAGCCTAACTTCCAAATGAAAGTCAAGTTCATATCTAAAAGTCAATTTTGAACCCGCCTTAACGCTCGCCGCATATCCATAGATACACAAATGAAAGAATTTGAGTGACTAAGGAAGTAAGAAAAATCCGTTCAAAGGTGCAAAATATAGAAGCAGAGAGGGAGACCCCAGAAGGAAACTGGCGAAAGATATAGACTGTTCGTCCTTTTTTGTGTTTATATTTTTGCTTTAAACTGGCTTAACAACAGGCTAGCAAAAACTAGGTATCAAATGATTATTTACTGATTAAGAATTCCAGGTCCATGTGGGGCTCGAATGAGCCACTTAGGACTTCGCACATGGACAATGTCCAGTTGGCGTTTTTTAGAATGTCACTTATGTAAGAGACGAGGGCCTCTTTCCCAGCAAGGTCCACGGTTGGAGGAGTGCAATTTTCGCAGATCTGGAAAGGAGTGACGAAAAAATACGAATATAAAGAAGTAGGTACTGGTCGTTTCTATTTTATGTGGAACTAAAATTTGTCACATTTTTGCTCAGACTGCTTTATCTCCAGACACAAAAATGAAGTAAACGAGTACTCGCAGGAGAGCAGTAAAGTTTTGGTTATTAGTCACGAAATTCTTTTATCTACTTTTGCTAAATTCTTAGTCAAGTTAATAACAGGTTTTGTTAACCCAATTTGGTAGGTTCGTTTAAAAAGGTAATATAAAAAATACGCTTGTTTCCTTTTCACAGAAGGCCATTGCGATCAGGCAGTGGTATAATAATTGACACTATATAAAATGCGTATTATTTTTTAGAAAGTAATGTTGTTACGTCCTAGTAACTTTTCTTAGAGCAATCTGACTGCTTGCTGGTAGCATTTTTTATCGATTATATTGGGCTTTTATTTCAAGTTGCAATTCCTATATATGCTGTAATAAATGAAAACAACTTTCTTTTTTGTTTTCTTCTTGCCCTTTTTTCAATCTGAACCTAGCTACTACCACTAAATATGCTAGGACAGATGATGTAAATTGAATAGTAGAACTTTTTGTCGTAAGGTTGCAGTAATTTTGAAATTGTGAAAAAATAGCGTAGAATCTTACTCCAGCAGAAGCAAAACTTTGCGTGTCGTATTCTATTTATTTTTTAATTGCCTGCACGGACTGCAAGTGTTACATGTGGCGTCAACCCACTAGAAAGCGCAGAGAAACTTGATTTCTGATTTTTGCATCATCCTAATTTGCCGTTTCATTAAGAGTCGGTAGCAATTTGGTGTAATTAATAGCATGCGGGGGATTCGGGAGTAATTAATAGCATGTCCGGAAATTTAAAATTAGTTATTCAGTTTGTGTAGCTGAAAAAAAAAACTGCTGGAGCTTTGTTCTACTCAAATTTGTAGAACATGGTTCATTTTGGTACCACCTGCTCCAATAAAAACAGAAGAAAGCGAAACGTTCGTTTTCGCAATTTCATTTTATTTTGTAAAATTTTAAAAAGGTTACTTTTGTCCAAGCAAGATTTTATTTAATATATAGTAACAAATAAATTATGTATTCTGGAAATATGTGCAAATAAATTGGCATACAGTCAAATTAAACCAATTAAATTACCCAATTGAATTACTACTCTAGTATGATCGCATTCCCTTGTTCTAACTGGGTCACTCTGCAATTCAATATTCTCATCTCGCAATTAAATCGTTAAAGCTGAAGTATCGGGATTACTTTATTTCGCAGAAACTTGGTGAGCGAAGTTCCCGAGAAACTGTACCCTTGGAAAAAGCAATACAATAAGGCCTGTGAATATTTATGCATTACATATGGTTCTTGCGCGTGTTCTATATTTACTTGCCTATTTTTGTATAATTTCGTGTACAGTGAAATCTACTAAGCAGATCGTGCCACAACTTCTAAAATATTTTGCCAAAAATAAACAAATTATTAAATGAGTTAATCAGTCAGCACATAAATAAATGGACAAAAACCTGAATAAGTAAAAACGTCAGTACACAAATAAATAAATTTATAAATAGGTAAAAATGTCACTACACTAATAAAGAAATACTTTCCAAATACTGCACAGCACTTGGGAGTTTCGTAAAAAAAAACATTACTATATCGATTGAAAATGATTTTATTTCTTTGTTTTTAAGTGAATATCCTACTCTCCATCTTCTATCTTTCGCTTAAATTGAGCCGATCGCCTCGGAGGCGCCTGCTCATCACGCTCGACATCGACTTCAATCTCAGCCGCGTAGGTGCTGACAAACATCTCAATCAACTACCACCTGCATGATGTTTCTGAGCTCAGCTCGTGCGTAGACGTATTCGCAGAAATAAACCAATAAACGGAGTGCGTTGAACTTTTTAACGAAGGTGTTTTAGGTGGTGCATTTATCAAACCAAAGACTTGATGAGTGCAAGTTTAAAAAAAAAAAAAATGAATGCCCCCGAAGAAAAAATGTTTTGGGGGGCACAGCTAGGGAAACGGTAAAAACTGCATGGTTTACGCCGCTACCAACCGCCAGTATAAAACTTGCTAGGATCACGTTTCACCTTTATTTTTTTATCTGGTTTTCACAATGCCTCTAATACAAAAAGAGAGGTTCGAAAAAGACATCGCTGTATAGCAGCGCCGGTCCAGTAAGGCTCAGAGTGGGAGTCGGCCAATGAGGTGCCGGGAAAGAGAGAACTGCATTTGACTAAGGAAAGAGAAGCTAGATGGGCCAGTTTTGCTATGACCAAGCGCTGAGTGAGGGACCGATGTTCGTCTCAATTTAATCAGCGGAATATGGCCTTCACACAAGAAACATCGAAATTCTACCGCATTTCGAAGAAGTTTCGAGTGAAGCAGCGCAGGAAGATAGCCCCATCCTTTTTTTTTATCAAGATTTACCTTTGCGTACTTGCTCCAGCGCGGCATTCCGGCCAACTTCTTACGAAATCTTATGTGCGGGTTGCTGGCGCTGAAAATAAAGAGAGCCTCTCCTCCCGGCTTCATCAGGTGGGAAATGTTCTTGAGCGCCTGCTCCTGGTCCTTCAGCCAGTTGAGGAGTGAGAGCGCGTAGACGCGGTCGAAGAGCCCGTACCGCCCCACGAATGCGGACAGATCACCCGACACAATGTCGAGGGTGTCGTAGAAGATCTTGGGGTGTGAGAAACGCTCCCTCGCATATTTCAGCATGTCCTCGGACGAGTCGACGGCGACGAGTCTTCGGCACGGTAGACATTGGGGCAGCAGCACCTCGCGCGTGATGTTTCCTGGGCCGCAGCCAAGGTCCAGGAACTGCTGGTCCTCGGTCGGGCCGCTCGGGAACGACCCTTGAACGGAGCCCAGCACATCGGAAGATGCGGAAAACCATTTCGCCGCAGATACGTTTACGTACAGCTCTGGAATCAGCGTGTGTTCGGTGGGTTCGGTGTTTGCCATCGTGACACACTCAAAGCAGGAACGACGAGAGATGCTTAATTGCTGCGTTACGGCCAGAGAGCCTGAAAGGAACTGAACGCTGTGTAATATCACGGGCTTTAGGTACGTACACAGGATGCGATGCAACGTCAGACCACATGCTTGTCTCCTAAAGGCTCAGTAGCGACAGGTGTGCAAGCGGATTCGGCTTACACTATGTGGTTTCATTTGAAATCAAGCACGTGTCGAAGTAGTGATAATCATTCGCCTTATATACATATCTAGAATCCCAGGTTTCTCATTAAAAAAAAAACGCTATTAAAAGGTTAAAACTTTCTTTTATCTCTGGAAGAGTCACGAGGAAGAGCAAGGATTAATGTGCCAGGTTTTGTCGCTTGTTAAGAATAAGGTAAAACGAAAACCCTCAGTATTTCTTCTTGCACATGCGTGTCGTGCGTACTATTATTGTTTTAATTATTCAACGTTTTTTTTTAACTTTTAATACCAGAGATAACAACAAAAAAAAAAGTCAAACATCTGACACTTTTGGCGTTCTGGTGGCACATTCGGAGCCTTGCTCCTTAAGAGGTATCTTAATTTTTGCATTCCATACCAGGTGTATCTGCAGAAACTATCAAACGTAAAAAAAGCTGTTTGGAAGGAGTACGCACGATTTCTTGTCGTGAACAAACTGCCAGGTACGGCGGACACCATAGATTGCAAGAAATTAAAAAAAAAATTATTTAACTAATATATATTATTAACCTTTCTTGATTACTAGACAAGAACATATAGTTCCAAATAGAAACCTTCTGAGCGTAATGGAAAAGCTCTAAATCAATAAAGTATCGATGACTTGTAGCACGTGGAAAGCCCAGAGGTGCGCTAAAGTTACCACTTGTGAAGCAGGCTCAAGGCTGGCGATGCGAAAAGCGAATGATAAATTACGGTCCGATAATGTATCTCATCGTTTGCTGCTGTGACTATTGTTAATTCATACAAGACTGATTGTTTTACTTATTTATGTCGAATAAAATATAGCAAATGCAGATGTTGACGACTGTGACATGCAGACGGCTACTCTATTATCATAATAGACTCTTCTTGAAATTTACCTTAAGAGAATGCTAATACAAGGGACCTTAATATCTTTATCACACTTGTGCAAAAATATGTATATATACCAATTGTTTGGAAGAAAGTCTCGATCATCGCTCACTTGGTTGCACAAGAAGATGAGGCGCAGTATAATGTCAATGTTCAGTCGGTTTTGTTTTGTTGTTTTTTTTTCACAAGAACTCACGTTGGACAAATTTCTTCTAAGCAACAAGTTTGTGCTCACGACACGCACACCGCTGAATAAAACTAGGAAGCTCCTGACCACGTTAATGTGTGAGAGCAAAAATGCGCTAAACGAATTCAGAAACGAAATGTTACTACTGAATAAGCGCGCGCTCCTGGCGTCGAAAAATGAGACACCCCAAAACACGAGGTCTTATAACTACACAAAGTGTACGAATTATCAGATAAATGTTAATTATGTGAACCCCCGCCAAGCATCAGTTTACCGAAAGAAAGCCCAACATCCCGTTTCGTTTGTGTGAATTGAGCTTCCTGTGGGTCTCAATTTTAAGAAATGGCTGCAAGGATATTTCGACGAAAAGTTTGTGGTTTGATGAGTAAACCGAGCTGTTCGGATGGAATAATATGTTTTTTTTTTTTTTACGCTGCATATATAGCTCTGGGGCTAAAAATGCCGGAAAACTGCGTTTTCCTTTGCGCCGTGAACGCTGTAAATAGGGTTCCGTGTATTCGGTATGTATCGAGTAGCTACGGAAAAACACCCTTGAACTGGTTTAATGAAAATAAAAAAAAATCACGAATTGGAGTTGTATTTCACCTCCCAAAACATCGCTTGTTTTTTCTACTGTGAATTATCTGCCACCCCCAAGTTCGTACAAAAAAAAAGATTTTCCCTTTTTATACGGAATGGCGCCTTTGTTTCCAAAAGTTGTTTTACCAAGGAGTCCTCGATCGAAGCCTCAAACAGAGGGATGGTCTACCAAAAGTGCTTGCTTCGGAAGATGAGTAGTTTTCGATCCGAAAACTCAAATCAAAGAGAGAATAGAAGAAGTCCATTTTCAATCCGGCAAGAGAATGCGTCGTTTTCAAAATCTGAATGATTCAGAAAAGGAATGGTTACCCTTTAAAAAATTGGTAGATTACATTCTCTAATTATTTACTTTTTATTCGAGACTGATTATAATTGCAATTGATAGCGTTTTTATAGTAATGTGCAAAGGGCTGGTAATAGTAATTCAACATCACATCACATGTAAGCATCGGGTTTACTTTTTTAATTACGCGTCTAAAAGAAGCCAACGAATATTTTGGTAAGATTTCAAGAAATAATTATTATTAGGCCAAAAAATGACTACGAGCTACGAATACATTGTATCTTCAAACGTACTGCGCTATAGCCGAAACCATACAGGGCTGATACAGGAAACGCTTTTTCACTTCCTGTAAACTGCGTTGGTGAACAGCGTCGGACACTTTTCCCGTATGTTTGCAGGAAGACGCTTAGTTACTGGCGTCGTTTTCGGTGTTGCTGAGAGGCACAATCATGGGGAGTGACAACAGCAACCTCCGAGCTCAATATGTGTAAGCGGGGACGTATGTGAATAGCATAAGCGTGCTTACTCTGGCTTATCTTTCTTTTCTGGACCCCGAGCGTCATTTACGGGGACTATTTTGGCGGCCGACTGGTCGATGTCTTTATTGCCGGTTCGTTTTAAATCTGGACAAAGCCCGATATGCATAGAGTGGAGTACCAGTCCATGTTATTTTATGACCTCGACTGCTCTAGCTGGCGTTGTGGATCACAACGGCAAAAAACTCGATGATAGAAAAGCATAGGGCGCCAGTTTATCAGCATCTCGGGAGGCGATATTTCGAGCCAGAAGTACGTCACTTGTTAACGCCCCTTAAGACACCTAATCTTTATTATATACCTAAACCTACATTAATCCCAGGTAGGACGCCAGAGGAACGCCAATCTTGGCACTAGCTTGGCAGTCCAAGGCGCCCTAACTTGGACCTGATACAGATTTGCACTATCAGGCGAGTTATCGCAACAGTACTTTTAGCTGCGCATTCTATTGCTCTTCCTTGACTCGACAGATAACTGCCAAAATGCCAAACGTTTGCCGGAGATGCCAGGTATGAACTGAATAACCAGCTGTGAAGCCTAAATATGGCACTTGCTTGGTGCAGTAGGGCCGAGATATCCAGACTCTGGCAATAGAAGGTCGAAATTGGCTTTACCTTGGCTTTTTTGTGCTTTCAAGGGTCTTAATTCCCTGACAAAGACGAAATGTCGACTCAAAGAACTGTGCCAACTGAGATAAACGAAAAAAATAACGAACAAAATAAAACTGGTCGCTTCTGAGCAAACTGATCGGGAACATTTCTACTTTTAGAGATTTCTTTTCGTTTTAAAATTGTTTCTCGCAATGATAAAATTAAATCACAATAACGTTATTGTTATTGTTATGTATGTATATTAGCAGCGCCCAGTATTTTAAGTACAAATATTTTAATTACTGAACTGAATTATTTTAGTTTTTTGTATTTGATAATTATTTACATAGTACAAAATATACTTGTCGATTGTTTTTAAATACTAGAATTTGTTATTTCGAAGATAGCCAAAATTAAATATAATTAAATTATAACTGCCCAGACAAAGCAAATAAGACGCCCGTTGTTTGGCAGCCAGCAGCCGGTCTGCCCCTGAGATTTGTCAGCACTAGTTTTTTTTTTCTGTAAACAAGAAATTGGCAAATGCAGTGCTATGTTCCGTGAAAATATCTTGTTTTCAACGAAGGTCAGACAGTTATAAGCTTAACACGACATGCTGGTACGGTGGTAATTAAAATTAAAACTGTCAGGAGATTTGACATCTTAGTGCTGCAGTGTTGATTGCGCTCGACGTGTTCCGTTCTGTTGCGTACTAATACAATCTAACCCACTTGGCCACAGATTCCACATTGACGATGTGATGCCGAGATCACAAATATATACGTACGATCACAAAAAATCCTACAATAAAAATGGGTTTCGCCCGTCTCTTGGGAAACGCCCCACCCGTCCCCCTTTGGAAAAGCTGACGCTGACCCCCTTCACTTTTCTTTTCGGGCCTTCTCTTTTGCTTGCTCTATTTTTGCTGCCTCTTTTCTTTTTCGTTACGGGGTCAAAGTTAGCGTTTCCCAAAGGGGGATCTGGGCCGCGTTTCCCTAAAATCATGCTAACGCCTGCCCTAAGAATTCTCCGACGGATCTTCCTCTATTTTTTCCCGGCCTTAGGTGTTCTCGTTCGCCCGCCTCGCACGCTCGGTAGCGACATCCGCTGCCTGACGCTGCTTTCGCTATTCGCTGATTTGGGCAGCCCGTCTGGTTCGCTCACAATCGGCCGTATCTTGCCGCCTACTTGAACCAGCGCTAGTGCTTGGTTCACACTCCGTTTCGAAGCACATACGGAGGTACAGGTGTGTTGACTATACGCGCTCAGCACACCGCGATTTCTGAATGGCCCCAGCATCCGCGCGCGCGTTGGCTACCGCCCCGTGACGTCGTCTCCTTCTCGCCCTCGATCTTCACTACTCTCAATCTTTTTTACGCGCTTCTCTTTCCACTGTTTTGTCCACAGACGGACGCCGTCAGCTTTTCTCTCTCATGTGGGCACACGTCTTAACGCATTAAAAAGGAACGGTGAATGGTTAGGCAGACATGAATTGTTATATATTGTTTTGTGTTGCAATTATTTTCCCCTTTAAACTGCATCGATGCCAGAAAGCAAGAATTTCGGATCAAAGGTGATCTTTTTTTTTATTTCTTTGAACCATATATTTTTTTTTTTCTCCCGTAATTCCCTATAAAAGGCGAATGAGGGAAAAATCCAGGTGGCATTCCCGCAGCTTTGCCAACTTTTGTATTGCGTAGTTCAGCACAATGCAAGACTGTATTGTTTCCCGTCCAAGTATTCATAGACATATATCTGTTGCTCTGAGTCAAATAAATATTATTCTTAAATCTTCAATTTTCACTTTTATGCACTTGATTTTCGGAGCTATTCATTCACTCATCTCTTCATTTAGACCATAGTTTTTTTTACATGCGGTTTATAGCAAAGAAAGCTACCGAGCTATATCAACCGGCTTTATTTGTAAAAGTATTTGAAAATGATCAAAAACTTCCCGATGCATTCGCATTTCGTTTTTAAACACCTGGTTCAAAATTATAGTTATATTTTAACATAAAATAATTTTTATCGAAGTATTTGATACTTGTAGTTCGATTCATTGTTTCTACGCTACGTACAAGTGTTTACCCCTCCGATAGGTAAGTGTTTAAGCTTTCGTTTCACAGATACGTTTATGGCATAGCGTTGAATTTATAAACAATTTGTAAAATTCATACGAGATCAAATAAAGTCAAAAGAAATAGGTATGCAAGCAAAACTAATTAGTGAAAAAACACGTTTTATGGCCTATTTGTTCTTTCACTCTAGTTATTAACACCATGCATAAAGTTTCCTTCTGGAAAATTCGCCTGAGCCTTGCGAAATACCCGAATGAGCAACCAATGACTTTCGCTCAAATGTCAAAGCTTATCATTGTCCCTTGTGTTGTAAAAAAAGAAGCTTGCGAAGTAAAAATCTCGCACCAATACTGCTTCCAGTGTCTTTCCAGTGAAAAATTAGCCCCTCAGTTGTTTCTTAGAAGTTTTGAAACACCGCTTTTCTGGGCAATTTGAGATGCGATTGCCCATATATTTATTTGAGGAAATTCAAAATGCCCACATCAACGCAAGTTTAAAATTTGCAATATATCCACCCTTCTCTATTTATCATTCCTGTACCTCCCCGTCTGGCCAAGGTGCAATCTTCCACAGGACGTCTGGTGTGACAACGGACGACCTGTGTTTGTTCATTTTATTTTTGACACACGTTTTATGAATCTTGGACAAAAGGCGAATAAAACAGCCTGAGTAGCTCCCAAATTAAAAAAAAAAGCGGAAAGAATAACCACGAAAACGGGACGAAAACTGACGAATACAACTCTTTCAACTATCAACAAGATTTATATCGGGTGCGTTCACAGGACGGCCTTCCAGCAGGTTAAGGGGAGGGAGCAGAGAAGGAAAAGGGAGGGAGGAGGAGGGTCGAAAGAGGAGGAGAAAAACAAAACGGGTTATTCACGGCCTTCCTTCAATGCCTCTAATCCCTTCCGCCCAGTTCGGGATGGAGGAATGTCATCTCCCACTTCGGAAAGGGTTAGAGAAGCCGAAGCGACGTTCGTCACCGAGTGCTTAATGGCGTACGACTCGGCGACTTCCCTGCCAAATCTCTGCCGGTGTCCTCCCAATACGCGCGTACCTTCGTATCTGGGCGAACAACTACCGCACGTATTATGGTGTACGACTATTGAATGCATGGAGTCATCGGGGGGTTCGTTCACCTCCCGCGAGTGTTCCTTCAGGGGGTCATTTAGGCATCTGCCGGTCTGCCCCACCCACACGAAAAAGGGACGGAATAGGCTACCTCCTTCCTACAGTTGACAAACTGCTGTCCGTGCTATTTGTTGCATTGGGTCGCGGTGGGTGGGGTCCTCACTATTCTGCACATCTGTTGGAAGTTTTTGCTTCCAACCTAAAGACCTAGTGGCAAATACACTAAAGAGGCTGATCTCCGCCTTCCGGGCACCGCCAGCCGCTCCTGTTCCTCGCGACAAAACGTTTTGCAGTTATCCCCTTTTCGCACGATTCCGCACATCGCCTTAAGGGACTCTCCTTTCGCTTTGAGGTAGGGGTAATGTTTAGCTGCAAGCAAAAGCTTCAACTGATTTTCAGAATAGTCAATAATCCACACTCCCAAGTATTTGTCTCTCTCCTTCTCTCTCTGGGCCTCCAAGCAGTTTCCGGTGGAAAAACATTCGTAGCATCTGTATATCAAGTTTGACGGCCTTAGCTTTATTGTGTTTTCTAAGCACGTCTTTAGTTTTAGTTTTTCTTCTTGTATAAAAATTTTTTTAAATTACGGTTGCGCCATATGTGCTCCACTTCACCCTCCACCTGTTCAATTTTTTTTGGTGTATGCTGACATAAAGAACAACCGCCTAGACCTAATATAAATATCCTACTTACCCACGTTACAGACTGAGCTGTAAGTACGCCGATTGGGATCCAGATTTTCAAAAGCTCCAACTCGTGCATCGTTAATAGGCTGGAAGCAAATTTGATGCGTATCGCTGGTTTACTGATATGGTTCGAGTAATCCATTTTCACATCATGCCACATAGAACAAATGAGAGATAAAAGCGGATTCTTTTTTTAAATATAAAGATGAAAATTCTACTGCAGTCATTAACTATCTTGCTGATGACTGTGATGATGATGTGGGAATGATATTTTTCTATTTTTTCTTTAACGTATAAACTTTTGCAGGACACATATTTCGCTTAAACAATATAAAGCCAGTACGATATCCCTTCTTTCTACAGGTGCACTCCCGCTGTTTATACATGAAGATCTATTTACAATTGTGTTCGGCTGTGACCTCGGTGCAGGTGCGCATATCCGGCTTTGGTGCACTCTAGCCGGATGAAGACCCACGGCTGGATGAAAAGTCGCGGTCCCCTGAGCCCGAACAAAAAATGAAAAAAGATGAAATATAGCAGAATGCCGGTCGTTATCAAATACGCGATTAGAAATAAATAATGTCACTAGTGACAAATGATGAGGTGGCGAATAATTGGAGAAATTATAACGTTTAATAGGGCGAACTTGTGCCCAAAACAAAGGATAGAAAGGCTAGAGTCGCTGGCGTCGATGTCGTCGAAGCAGCAAGATCAAGCGCTGGGGCGAGTGACATTGGCTCGACACGCGAAGCCCCTTATGTACACGCGTGGGCTTCTGGAAAAATCGGCGTAGAAGGTTCGACGCGTAGAATATTCTGACCTAGAATAAGCAACAATGTTATCGAATTCCCCAGAACACTTCTACAGCAATAATAAAAAGACGCGGTCGCACCCAGGCATCGAACCTCGAGCCCTTTGCGTGGGAGCTAAGGACGATAACCATTCGGCCACGGGCGCGGTTGCTTGCAGTTGCGCGAGGCATTAATCTCCCCTTTAAAGGAGCTGTGCAACGATATTCGATTGGAATGTTTTTCGCTTTCCACGAGCTTACTGGCACTGGTGGGACTCAAGGATACTCGCACACAACGCCACTGGCCAAGGAACTCCTTTGTTGCGGTGTAATTTCAAGGACAAAACCGACCATTTCCATTCCATCTTTCCTTTGCAAAATTTGATGACGTAACGTGGGGATCGCAGTACACTCCAATGACGATATTTGAATGTGGTTCATAGATTGGACCCGAGCATTGCGTGGGCACTCGATTTGGGCTCGTGATAATTACTAGCTCGAGAAGCATTCGGGTAGGGGGCCCATGTCCAATCGCTGCAACGACGACAATAGCCGAGCCATACCAATGTCTGGAACTCAGCGCGTGTCCTGTGCTTTGCCGACCCCAGCGCGTGGCTATGATAAACATTGGCGGCATATAATCGGCTCCAGATCACGTGGCCGCTTGTTCTGGCTGCGAGTTGAGGGGGTGAACGCTGCTCGTTTTTCTTTAATTTTTTTCTGGGACTTCTACTGCGGGGGGTGGAAAACGAACGCGTGTTTCATAGCTCATTAACGTCAGGGATCCGTTCTAAGTGGTTTTTGTGCAAATTACAAAAATTGTTGCATCGCCCCTTTAAAAAGAGCAGCGTCTCAACGCAACATGCAAGAAAACAAAACCGAGCAGGACAAACGAAAAAATGAGAAAATACGTAGGCTGGTATAACACAGTCCTATCGAACCTAGTACGGCTTGAGGAGCACAACGTGGACGACTTCAGGTCGTGGTGGGCGGCGTGATGATGTTCTTGTTCCCTCAGGCATCACCTCGTAATTGAGATCTCCAAGTCGACGAAGTACCTTGTATTGTGCCAAATACCCTTTCAGGAGTTTCTCGCTGAGACCACGGCGGCGAATCGTTGTCCACACCCACACCTTGTCGCCGGGCTGGAAATAGACGACCCGACGACGAAGGTTGTAGCGGCAAGTGTCGACACGTTGCTGGGCTTTAATCCGGAGTGTGGCGGGCTGACGGACTTCTTCTGCCCGTTGGGCAACCACCTGGGCGTCGTCGCTTCCGTCGACTGCCGGTTCGTGGGGTAACATCGCGTCCAGCATTGCCGTTCCTTTGGAACCATATACCAGTTAAAATGGTGTCAAGCCCGGTGGTCTCTTGCACGGCCGTGTTGTAAGCAAATGTGACGTACGGCAACTTCTCGTTCCATGTCTTGTGCTCCACGTAGACGTACATGGTGATCATGACGAAACTAATCCCTGGAGAAGGGGGACAAGAGGAACAAAGGATAAACAGTTGCTCCGTTGGTATAGCGCTCCAGTGGAAATGGGGAGCTCCCGGGTTCGATACCCGAACCAGGAGGAGTTTTTCGGCCCCGGACCAGTCACCTAGCTGTGTTTGGAGATTTGTGTTTGTCCTTTGTTCCCCATGGCTGAGACCAAAGAGTTTTCGCGATAGCTGAGCCATGAACGACGATCCACGATCTGAGATCAGAACTTCGGGAGTGCCGTGCCGGAGGACGATGGACTCGATGAAAAACTTGGCGACACCCGAGCAGTCCCTGACGAAAGGGCTTTCGTTTTGGCGAACCGAGTGAGATAATCTGTGGCGACGATTATCCAGCGGTTTCCTGACGTTGACGGAGGAAAAGCGTCAACTAGATCCATTCCGATCTGCTGGAATGGTGCATTTGGCGGAGGAAGTGGCTGCAGAAGACAGGCTGCCCTCGTCGGAGGTTTCTTACGTCGCTGGCACTCGTGGGATGATAATGTGTATAGGTGGACAGTTTTGCGGAGCTTGGGCCAGTAGTACTTTTCACGAATACGGGCCAGTGCCCGGCTTTAACCAAGGTGTCCGGATGTAGGGTCGTCTTGGCAGGCTTGAAAGATCTCGTCTGGAAGGTCGGTCGGGATTACCAGCAGCCAAAGAGAGTTGTTGTCCCCGAAGTTCTCTTTGTAGAGTACACCTTGTGGAATGGCGAAGGTCGGCAGGGCTCGTAAGAAAACACGTGGCATCGTACTCCCGCGCACTTCCAGGTGCTCCAGGTGCTCCAGGTGCTCTATTATTTCGCGCAGCCCAGGATCGTCTCGTCAACGTTGTGCCATGTCGTCGGTGTTCACTGCGCCTAGGAAGCACTCCTCGTCATTGTCGTCGCTCCTGCTGGAAAATGTTATAACGGGGGCTCTGGACAGTCAATGGGCGTCGCTGTGCTTGCGGCCTGACATGTTGAACTCTTGTAGTCTGAAACTACATTGAGCGAGGCGTCCTGGCGGGTCCTTGAGGTTTGCAAGCCAGTAGAGCGAGTGGTGGTCTGTGACTACGCGGAACGGGTTCCCGTACATGTACGGTTGAAACTTCGTGACTGCCCAGGCGACCGCAAGACATTCTTTCTCAGTTGCGAAGTAATTTTTCTCCGCCTTGGACAGTGTCCGACTTGCGTAGGCGATGATTCTCTTTGTGCCTTCTTGCACTTGAACCAGTACCGCACCAAGTCCTGCCTTACTTGTGTCCGTCTGTATCTCGGTTTCTGTATCCTGATCGAAATGTCTAAGAACAGAAGGAATGTGGAGTTGTCGCTGCAGCTCGTCGAATGCATGCTGCTGCTCCTCAGCCAATTCGAACTTCTCGGCGTTCTTCGTGAGGTGTGTGAGTGGTGCGGAAATGCTTGCGAAATCCCGAACGAAGCGCCGATAGAAGGCATATAGTCCAAAGAACCTTCGCGCGGCCTTCTTGTCTGTCGGCGCAGGAAATGCTGCGAGGGTGCGAGTCTTCTCTCGGTCTGGGTAAACGCCTTCGTTACTAACCGCATGACCGAGTAACTTCAGTTCGTCATAGGCGAACCGACACATTGTTGGCTTGTGGGTGAGTCCGGCGGTCTGTGTGGCTCGGCGAATAGCTCGGAGTCGTCGTAAGTGCTCGTCGAAGTAGCCGGAAAACACTACGACGTCGTGGAGGTAGACAAGAGAGCTCTGCCACTTCAGACCTTCCGGTACGCTGTCTATGACACGCTGGAAAGTTGCTGGCGCCATGCATAGTCCGAAGGGCATCACCTTAATAATAATAATAATAATAATAGTCTTTATTGATCAAATCAACAGTACAAAATGTCAGATCTGCCGAAGCCGGTTAGGGCTTGTGTGGCGCGACCTGGCAGTGGAAGCACATTCTTCACAACAAAAATACAACATAAATTAGGGACTCGTACTCAAAACTTAGAATGCTTATTTCTATCATTAAACAGTCTCTTGACTTTCTTTTTAAGGTGAAAATTCGATTTGGAAAGAAATATTGAGTCAGGTAACGCGTTGAATATTTTCGGAACATAAAATACGCTAATGCTTTCCACATAGCGACTTTATATACGTGGGACTTCAAAGCGAGTATTACACCTTGTTATACGTGGTGCAACTCTTTGAATGATAAAGTTCCTGTTCCAAAAGTAGTGCTGAACGACAGTTTGCAAAAAGAGTGAATAAAAACAAGGTAACTGAAGCGAGGCGAAGATATTGTCACTTGAACATAGCAATAAATTGTAGGACACACTTTTCAATATCCCTTCAAAATACATCGATTCTATCGTGGCATTGCAGGAAACAATTAAAAAAAAGAGTATTGCCGTATCTGAGCACACTATAGGCCAGATAAGGCATTATCAACTTTCTCAATTCAAACGAAAGAAACATTTTTAAATTGTAAATCTGGCATGAAACACTTCGGAGACGCTTCGCAACAAAAACGATATGCGTATTTCATGATAAATCGAAATAAAAAAAGATACCAAGATACTTAAGAGAATTAACATACTGGACAGAAGTGCAGCAACAAGGAACACAGTTAGAGCCATGTAAAACTATGTTCGGGAAGACAGCGAGCTTTTTCCAAGGGCTGCGAAAACAAACGAGCTTAGTTTTTAAAGAATTCACAGTTATTCTGCTTTCTTTGAACCAATCCATAACTGCGACAGCATCCGTTTGTAGCATACGCATGGCGGGTTCAACATCGGTGTGACTGGCAAATAACAGAGTGTCATCCGCATATTGTAGCATGTTACTAGTGACAACAGCCGGAAGACCGTTTACATAGATATTGAATAATAAAGGAGATAGTATGGAACCCTGCGGCACTCCAGAGAGGAGAGGAACTTTGCTACTTCGAACATTACCCAAGGACACCAACTATGAACGAGATCGTAAGTAATTTTGCAGCAGAGCGAAGAATGGACCTCTGAATCCTACACGGTACAATTTCTTAAGTAAAATTGTATGATTAACAGAATCAAATGCCTTTTTAACACCGAGGAAAAGAGCGCGTACACAAGAGTTTATCGAAAGACGAATAAAGGAAGTCGGTGAACACGTCAAGTAAGAATGACGTGCCACGCCCCGTGACAAAGCCGTGCTGTGAAGATGAGATGATACAATGCTTATCAAGAAAACCATTCATGGAAACCAATACGTGTTTTTCTAAACTTTGCGAAATGAACTTGAACTCGTACTGTCCATCCGGCGTGACAAAAGCTGTCTTCTTTCGGTCCCGTTCGTCGACTTCGATCTGCCAGCAGCCGCTCTTCAGGTCCATCGATGAAACGTATTGAGAGTAGCGCAGCCGGTCAAGCGTGTTGTCTATGCGGGGGAGCGTGTAGACGTCTTTCTTCGTCACCGCGTTCAACTGCCGGTATTCCACGCACAGCCTGAACATTCCGTCCTTCTTAACCAGTAAGTCTGGAGAGGCCCAAGTACTAGTTGAATGCTGGATTATGTCGCGGCTCGGCATTTTTTGCACTTGCTCCTGGATGACCTTCCTTTCTTTTATGGAGACTCTGTACGGCGATCGATGCACGGGTCGTCTTTTTCTAGTTCACGCACGGAAGTTTTCTTTCTAGTTGTACCAATGCGGTACGCGAGAGCGTGCAAACCTCTCCTCTGTTCTTCGCTTCAATGGTACGAGGAGCCAAGGAGCTAAGCAGCGCGTAGAAGCAACCAATCGGCTCGTGTTCGGAGGTCACTATGACGTTAGCTCCATATAGGAGCCGCTTTTGAGCCAGCACGTTCGAGATGATAATTTCGCACAAAATAAATATTACCTTTTTTCTTTCGTATTCAGTTGGAAGATATTTTATCGTTGTGCCCTCAGACAAAAAAGAGGGGGGAGGGATGTAACACCCCCGCTCCCACTAGGGAGTGGGTTGGGAAATAACTGGTCTCCGGAATGTCTGCCTGATCTTCGCCGGTTTATTGATTGTTAATAATTCGCAGGTACTGATCACACCTAATTTAACATCTCAATACGGCATTGCAAAACAGTATCAATTCCAAAATATTGGGCGTTTTAGTTATTAGAGTTTAAATTCCGAAAGCCTGTGGATTTACGAAGCTGGACATAACAAACAGACAAATTTTGAGGATCATGTATAGTAGGCATATGTAACTAATATTAACAAGAGCATGCAACACAAACTTTCCAGCATTGCAGCTGATTTTGTGGATTAATGCAGAATGTAACTAATTTTAATGCATACAAATTTATCTTGTCAAATTTATCTTTAATGCATACAAATTTATCACGTAGCCAGGATTTTGATTTGGGGGGGGGGCAGCAGATGACAAAATGCTGTAAGGGGGGGAGAGGAGGCCCCAGCAAAATGAAAGATTTCGGGGGGGGGGGGGGGGGGGCGGGCACCATGGGCCCCTCCCCCACACCTGGATACGTGTTTGCTTCATTGGGTGCCAGACATTTAATCGGAGATAGTTCCTTTCAGTGATATGATATTTGTGGAGATCAGTGCATACTGCTCACCCCTAGAAGGTCAATTAGAGAGGTAATATATACAGTATGAAAAAATGAAAGATGTTTACAACTCCCTGTAACGCCAAATTAGAGCGCAGCTCTTGAAGAGGAGGAGGAGGGGAGGGTACTGAGGGGAGGGTATGCCCCTCCTCCTCACCCATACCCTCTCCTCCTCCCTCCTCATCTCCTCCTCCTCATCCCTCCTCCTCCTCCCCGCGTGTTGCATCATTCGACGTTTCCCATAATGAAACGCGTGACGTGACGTTACGTGACCCTCGTGACGTGACGTCACGAGACCCTCTTGACGTCACAAGTGACGTCTTGAGTCCCGCGCGTTGCATTATGGGACATTTCCCATAATGCACCGCGCGGTTACACCGACGGCGACGCCGCTCAAGCCGGAAATGGGAGCCTAAGAGCTGCGCTCTAATATATAGTGCAGGAGAAGAAAAAACAAAGATTGAAGACTGTGCATAGCGTCTCATGCGGGACACACAGAGTAATTGGGGCAGGCGTTCTCTATGTCGCAATATGCACTGATTAGGTTTTAACTTTTTTTTTTTTAAGTTTAGAAGATAGTTCCGCCGCATTCATCAGGTCCAGACCCGGTTAGAGTCCCACGGACCGCTTGGTTCATGCAGTTCCCTGGAACGTGAGTGTTTGCATTGCTTTGCCATTGATGTCAACCTTGCCGAACGTATCCATTAGTGCCTTTCTGTGGTCCTCGTACGTCGGTCACGCCCAGAATTCATGCTCTATGCCTTCGGGTTGACTGTACGAGGCGCCATCAGATGTGTTCTACCGTCTGAGGTACAATAACGACGTAAAGCAAGCACATAAAAGCTGACTAGACTTCTTGAGAAAGAAATTAGGCATAACCGGGGTGAAGACATTTTTATGAACATGGCTATTTATGCGAGGTAAACCAAAACATCGTGAAGTAATGTATATTCTTTATAAAAAATAGAGTGTAGCTTTCTCTTTTATGGGAAGGAAATGGTACCGCCAGGAATCTTTTGGACCCCTTAATGAACAAAGCACCGCAGCAAATAAGAAAGAATGCTTGCGCATAAACAATTGATACCTTCGTCTTGGTTTAAGAATTATGACTGCAATCCTTCATTCAGAAAGACCCAGCATAACTAAAATGTTTAAACTGCACCGACCATTTTGCGTCCTTCAAAAAAATCAAACGAGGTGTGCTCAGTGCTAGAAGAAAATTACCTTTTTATGCGACAAGCGCAACGTTGAGATTAATTGTAATGCTTCAAGTTGTAGAAAAAGCTGCTTAGTGGAGCATCTGTCAAATTTCTTACTATAGAACGACCTTAAAATAATAATAAAACAAACGTATAATTGAGACCCTTTGAGAACTTTTAGTGTGAAATGTGTACTATCTGCGTTTCGATATATGGGATAATAGAAAACTACAATAAAAATACTACGTTTTGTGTTGAAATGTGGCCTGGGCGCGTGAAAGAGTAGCATTTAGTGTATTATTATAAGTCGCCATACTTCGTTTCACCTTAGCATGGACTATTGTTAGCACAGCATGCTAAAAGCGCGAGCTAGTCGCTATCCGCTCGCACTTGCACAGCCTTTCCAGTTACTCCATCCTAAACGGAGAGGAAGTATAGACACTCGTTGACGCGCGACACCGCACTTTCCACTGCATTTCGTGCAGGCTTCACCAGCATGGAAGACGTGCTGTGCAAGCCATGTATAGATATGTGGCTTGCACATGTCTAATCGCGGATCGGTTTATGTTTTGAACTTTGACGACGCGAACCAGAAAATCAAGAACATACCATAGTGCTCGATTTTTTGTTTTTTGATTCTTAACTTTAGTTCTTGCTGTCTTATTTTCTATGATAGCTGAACCCTAAGATAGCTCTTAAATGATAGAACAGTAGAAAGGCAGAAGAAACACAATGAACCCCACCCAGGGTCTTTCGTTTTCGGGTAAAACCCGATATTTTCAATTTTTGCACCCGGAACAAGTTTTATGAAACTTGCTAAAACCGATTTCTTCCCGAAAACCCACTTTCCTTGGAGGCTAAAACCAGCTGAAAGTCTGGAACGTGGAAGCTAAGAACTTACCCCGTGATCTGTTGGAATGACGCTATTGCGCGATTACCTAGCTAATGAATATTGCGCCGACAATGTTTTAAGTTACACAAAAGACCTGGGCTACTTCAAGAGAAAATTTAGTTATTTCTTTTCTAACGCATATTAACATTTTAATTACTTTCCCGGCACTTTGACAACAGGCCACTTATGGGGATATGAAGGATGGGGAGTGTGAGGGGGGTGATCGAAATGCTTAAAAGTGGTGCCGGAGCCGGGCCTTTGGACGTTCAGATGAACATCATGTATAAGCAAAAACAAGAAGTATAATGTGAGCTCAAACACTATGTATCTTCGTATTATATATACATCGTACAATTTTCTTAGGGTGAATAAAAATAATCACGCATTGAAACCGACGCGCCATAGTGAATTTTATTTAAAATTATTGATATTTTCCAAAAACATTACCCATCAATCCCCGATTTTCAAACTGACTCTGAAAATCCCGATTTCTTCCGGCTTGTTAGGTAATAGAGCCCGATATTTACTCCCCGGTTTTTCAAAAACATAAAAAGGTAAAACGAAGACACTAAAAACAAACCCAATTGAAAGTGCGAGAAGTAATTACTTCGTGCTGGTTTGCAAGAGGGAGGGAGGAGAGGAAATGTATGCAAAATTTGTTGGCGAAAGTTATGAAGCTTCAGCGCTGACGCGCAAAGCCTATTTAAATACGAAAATAAATTTGAATCTGCGGATCGCAATATACAGATTTATAATGCAAGCATGAAAAAACAAGAGGTTGCGGTTTATCTACACCTCCATGGTTCACAACAGCGCCACGATGAACCTAAGAAAGTAAGAACTAAGTAGTAGTAGATTGGGATTTTGTGGCGCAAAAGCAACTAAGGCTATGATGCGCCAAGAAATGATACTATTGCAAAAGAGGATTTTGAAGAAGAAAGAGCTTTAGTAGCTGGTAATTTGAAAAATGTATAAAATAAGACTAGGACCTTTTATTATAAATAATGCTACAATTTGTGTAAAAAGATCAATACTTTTGAAAAACTTAAAAACCTGGGTGGGTTGGAGTAGTGGCTCATTTCCAAGCAACACACATAGGTGTAGAGGGACGTGCTCTTTGTAGAGCTGGGAGAAGTAATGGCGGCGTTTATCATCATACGCAGGACATTCGAGAATGATATGCAAGACACTCAAAGGTTCCTGGCAACGTTCACATTCAGGAGGGTCCTCCCCACGCAAAAGGTGTCCATGCGTCAGCCGCGTGTGCCCAATGCGTCGACGACAGAAGACTACTTCATAAAACTTGTCTCTGTGCCTAGCACTCTCCCATTCACTAAGACAGGGCTTAATCATGTGCAGTTTGACACCTGTAGGCTCCATTCTGTTTGCCACTGAGCTTTAACGTGATATTTGACTATTGCACAGTAATCTCTGAATGGGATACCACTAATGTCCACAGTACCGGTGCCACAAGTGCCCGCAGCACGATCTACCTCTTCATTACCTGGGATTCCGACATGGCTCGGCACCCAGCAGAATAGAACGTTACATCCCTTCCTTGTCGCTGCTACAATTTTGTTTTGTAATAAAACAATGAAGGCATTCTTTGGGGTTTCAAGTGACATCAAAGCCCGTAACGCACTCAGCGAATCTGTATATATGACTGACCGGGAGGTACGTGTTTGGCTGATGTGATCTATTGCAAGCAGAAGGCCACACCGTTCAGCAGTGAAAACAGTGGCACACGAATTTAGCCTACGGACACTTCTTACTGATGGGCCGATCATGGCACAGCAAACAAATGATTCCGTTTTTGTGCCGTCAGTGTAGTAGTGTGAATGAGAATCATGCTGCTTCTGGAGTTCGTCAAATTCTTGTCGCATGACCTCGGATGGGGTATACCCTTTTTATTATACTTTATTAGTGAAAAATCGCAACGTATACAGTTGGAATCCCATGGTGACACCGTCTTTGGAACTGCGGCCACTGGAAGCTTACTGTCTATCCCAACCGACCCTGCCACATTCCTATTTCTCATCGCGAATAGAGGGATAATGCTAGGCTCGTTTTAGAATGTCCTTTGATATTTCGTGCCCTCCACGGCCTCCTGGGCTGGATGCTGAGTGATTGATCGTACCCTTATGAATACATAAATCCCAAGGAGAATCGCCGTCTTTCAAGGGACATCTCATTTCCCTCAGCGTAGAGACTGAGCACAGGCGACGTTCTGAAGGCACCTATTTCCAAGCGAAGTCCCTGATGATGGATGGGATCGAGTGCCTTAAGAGCCGATGGCCTAGCAGATCCGTACACAAAGCTGCCATAGTCCAGGCGTGAGCGGATTACCGAGCGATAGATTCGCAAAAGACATAGACGGTAAGAGCCCCATGTCTTGTGGGACAAGACTTTAAGGAGGTTCAGTGAATTCTGGCATTTTAACTTAAGACTTTTTATATGAGGCACAAACGACAGCTTACAGTCGAAAGTGAGGCCCAGAAACTTGTGGTCTACTTTCACCGGGATAGGGGTCTGGCGCATATATAGGGAACCCTACCAAAAAACAAAACAGTTCAAAAACAAACCGGAATGAATCCGGAATTTCAAACCGTCATATGGGCCCATAAGCAAACCGGATTTCTAGAAACCGTAATGAACCGGAAATAACCAGCCCGGAAACCCAACCGTAATTGGTCGAAGCGGAAGCTGAACCGTATCTGGCCAATCCGTAGATCTTCACCGGAGTGGGTCTAACCGTGTATTAAACCGTATCAAGCAACACCGGAAAGTAATAGAAATACCGTATTTTCCGGACTCTAGTCCGCACCCGGTGTATAGTCCGCAGGGGCAAATTTGGGGTCAAAAATTAAAGTGTTTGCTTAGATAGTCCGCACCCGGTGCATAATCCGCACCTGGTGCGTAGTACGCACCTGGTGCTTAGTCGACACGAAAATCTTCTCATGGACGGCACCCCTTGACAAATGTATGCTTTGTTAACTCACAAGGAAGCCTATAATATACATAAATCATCATTAACATACTCTTTCCTTCACAAAATCTGTCACGTCTCGGTATAATCAATGATATTGAAAAACAAAAATCCTATATAGTCCGCACGCGTAGATAGTCCGCAATACCCAAAATTTCAACTTTTAAACATGTATAGTCCGCGGACTATAGCCCGGAAAATACGGTAGATTAATAGAGTGACATACCTACCCTTACAAAAATGCCATATCTGGACTTATATTAAAAATATATATATATGAATACATAAGGAATTGGGCAGATACGCACAATAAGGCCGTATCTGAATGGATAAAGTCACACCTGCACAATTCCTTATACACCCATATCTGCCCATTTCGTTATATACAATATATAGACTGCTTTATATGATCCCATGTTTGGGAATGTCAAATAGGGTACCCACCCCACATAAAGCAATTTCCATTTGATGCTCCTACTAGCATCACATGAACATTATTGCCATGGGGCAGGTACAATACTTTCCACGCCCAGACTTGGCATCGCATAATGCATTTTTACGAATATCCCCAAACTATACAATTTACTGCTATCCCACACTGCCAAACGTGTATTTACGTAGATTTATCTACAGAATAGGGCACAGACCAATCTTTATTGGCCTGGTTCGGAATTTGTCATTTCGACAAATATGTATGCTACAAAGGTAGAATGCAGGCAATCATTAGTTAGAAAACATTTTAACATATCATTCGATGTCAGAAAGTTGCAGCCCTTTGGTGGGATTGGTTGTCGAGAGAGCAGACAGGAAATATGGTTTGGAAAAAAAAGTTTCATACATAAAAGCGCCAAAACTCAAAACTAGTACTTCCCCATAAAAAAAAAAAACTGAAAAGAAACAAAACTGCAATATCACACGGACAACCATTAAAAATAAAAATGTAACAGCACACGGACACCTATAAAATAAAACAAAAGGGAGGAAACAATTAAGCTGTAAACTACACAAAAGTTCCAGTCGTTGATTCTCACTCACAGAGTCACAGTCCTGATTCACCTCTCTGGTCGAGCACAGCAGTTTTGACATGGGCTTGCTTGCTAGCCTCGTCGATGAAGTCCTTCCTTGCACCGTGCGATGTTAAAAGTCCCCCAGTCACTTCTCGCTGGCCTTGTTTTACCGTTCGGTCCCCAAATCATCCCTTCTGACCACATATGTTGCACACACACACACAGTGCACATACATATTATTAACTACATTGTTTTGTAATCATTTTTCTAAATAGGCCCCTCGCCCGGGACCAAAACAACAAAAGACTTTTTTTTTGTGGGATGTATAGTTCTAGCACAAAAGATTTGGCCCGCATTTCCTTGAATATACCCTGTATAACCTTAAAGTGCACCATTACAATTTCGGCATACTTTACACCACCATTGTGCTTCCCATGTGCATGACATTTAAAAGCCAAATCCGCAAACACTTCACAATAATTTATGCTTATTAAGCCGTGAGCTTTATGTGGGGCCTTTAAGTTCAAAGCATCCAAAGTGCGCGTCCGTCTGCATTCGCACAGTATACGAAAGAGGGGAGAATGCGGCCGGACAACTGCTTTTACTCCTTGCAGCATATAGCTCAAAGATTTTCTAAATTTTGCTTATAGAGGGCATTTCACCATGGAGAACGTACAAAGAGAAGCTTGAAGGTCGCGCAGGCAGTCTAAAAAACCGATTACATAGCATTTTATTTGTTTCGCGCCATGAAACGGTGTGTAATTATAATCATAGCATCAATGGGACTGCACAATGTTGCATTAAAGTTTCCAATTGGGTGTGTTTTATACCACACAGCCACTGTGGGTACACAAGTCAACTAGCTCTACAGATACCGCTCAGCACACCACTGCTAGGCTAAATCAGATAAGTTTCACACTTGCCGAGCTTGAAGTACAGTCGTGATCTATACGAAGGTGAACAAGCAATCGTCGACTGCCCAGTACTGGGAGCATCATGCAGCAGCTGACTCGCCCTCCTTTTCAAATGCCTTGCCAAACAAGTGTGGTAAGTCGTCTGACAACGAGAGAACGTCACCACGGACAGCACTGAGCAGTTGATACTCACCTGTTTACCTTCATTGAATCAAGTCTGTACCTGGCCGAAGTAGCCAGTGTGTGCGCAGCACAAACGGCTGAATTGAAATCTAAAGAAGATGAAAGTTCAGAACAGGCTTGGCATGGGTTCACATTGCAAGTATGCCCATGCAAATCTCACTTTCTAAAACATAAAAATGCATTTCAAATTGTCACCAGGACAAGCTGCTCTTACACAGCTGTATATATAAGGCAGCTTACCATCAACAACCTTTGCAGACTGTCATGGGCCTATCCTCGGCCTAGTCGATGCTAGCTTCTGTTCGGCGAGGGCTGCACTGAGTAGAAAGGTGAAAAATGTGCTGTAGATTATGTGAAACAAACAAACAAAAGCAATACTAGCATGCACAACTCGCTAGAGGCACTGACAAATAAAAATCAGAGGTTGGGTTAATTATGTTAACGCCATATACTTCAAACGCGTACCATGAGTGCTGGAAAGATATTTGCTGCCTTGGATCTAGATAAGCTTGTAAATGTACATGCCAAATAACAAATAACCTAAAAGCTGAACTATATTTCGATGGAACTTCAAAAACTGAAGACTAGCTCTGCAAATATGGTGCTATCTAGTACACCATAGATGAGTAGAATCGGATTACAGCGTCCCCCTTACAAAGACTGAAGCAAAACAAGTATAGAGTATGCCGCGCCACTACAACAGAAACGATGGTATTGTGATCTCATGGAGATCAGAGTTCGGAACAAGTGTGACAGGGTTGGCACGACAAGTATGCTAATGTCATTATTCATTTTTTTGTATATTTACGGTGACAGTGCAAAGAAACAATCACACACCAGATACTCAGAAAGACAAGCACACGCGCTGAACTTATACCTCTTGTGTATTCGACTACTTCATTCTTCACTTCAACGTCTTGATTGACTTTCCAGAACGTGATAAGCAGAAGAAATAGCACAAAATACAAGAAAAAAAAAGAAGCGAAAGACAAGACCAAAAAAAGGAAAAGACAAAAGAAAAAAGGATAAAAGCAAACCCTTACATTGTGACGGCTTGAAGCTCAGCTAGTTGGTTCATGCTTGTTACAGTTTGTTCGTCTCTGTGTGTGTCTCCTTAAAACGTTCAGCTGGCACTTTAACAAACCCTTACAATTCATCCCTCTCCCTCACCGCTATTGTTTAGATAGAAATTGAAGCTCTTTTGTCGACAGCGCTATAGAAGGACTAGTTACACACTTGTCCTTCAGATGCCCTATTCTTTGTGGTTTCATTATTTTTCTTGTCAGTGGGTCTCAAATCCTCCCTATTACAGAACAATTTTCAAAATGAGCTACGCATCCACAATCCTGACAGTAGATTCTCAAATGCCCAGCGACGACTCGGTGGGTATTATAAAATGCTCTCTTAAACGATCATTCAAACATCTGCCAGTCTGGCCTACATACTCCTTACTACGCTACTTATGTAGACCAGACTGGCAGGTGTTTGAATGATCGTTTAAAGAAGCATTTTTATAACACCCACCGAGTCGCCGCTGGAAACTTGGGAACCCACTGTTCGGATTGTGGTTGTGTAACACATTTTGAAAATTGTTCCGTAATAGCTAAGAGTCGAAACCTATTGACAAGCAAAATAATGGAAGCGCAAAGAATAGAGCACCTGAAGAACAAGTGTGTAAGTAGTCCTTCTATAGTGCTGTCGACCAAAAAGCACCAATTTCTATCTTCAGGATATCAGTGAGGGAGAGGGATGACTTGTAAGGGTTTCCTATTTTCGTGAACATCCCGGGGAGAAACAGCGGCAAAGAAACTTGGACAAGAGTAAAGGAACAAACACGACAGGACGGCGCTGAACTAACAACTGTTGTTTATTCCACAAAATTGGAAGAAGGAAAACAAGAAGCATCTTAATCAGATACAAATATATAGAGACACACAAACGTGCCAACCAAGCAGCATATTATGTAGCGATAGGCCCGATCAGTGTCTACGTAATGCCCGTCATAGTCGATCGCAGGTACCCGAACTCTTTGTCAGATAACGCCACTGACGGTTCGCTGACGCATCTCCCGCCAAGTTCTGAAATAAAAAAAGGCCTCAATAATTTCCCTTGTCACCTTGTCTCTATGTCTGTCCAAAACAGTGGCTTCACTAAAATTAGGCTGGCACATGCAGTCCCTGCAGTGCAAAGGTAGCAACCCCCCGACCTTAGCCCTCAGTGAGTACGAATGCTCCCTGAGTCTATCATTTTGGCAGCGGCCCGTCTGTCTAACATATACCTTTCCACGAGACAACTGGATCTTATAGACCACGCCAGACACACAGGCCACAAACGGCACTGCGCGTTTTTTCAGAACTTGGGGGGAGATGCGTCAGCGAACCGTCAGTGGCGTTATCTGACAAAGAGTTCGGGTACCTGCGATCGACTATGACGGACATTACGTAGACACTGATTGGGCCTATCGCTACATAATATGCTGCTTGGTCGGCACGTTTGTGTGTGTCTATATATTTGTATCTGATTAAGATGCTTCTTGTTTTCCTTCTTCCAATTTTGTGTAATAAACAACAGTTGTTAGTTCAGCGCCTTCCTGTCGTGTTTGTTCCTTTACTCTTGTCCAAGTTTCTTTGCCGCTGTTTCTCCCCAAGATGTTCACCTCAAACCAACTAGCCCAACACGTCACATTGTTCCTATTTTCGTTTTTTTTTCTTCGCTTTTTTCCTTGTATTTTGTGCTATTTTTTCTGCTTATCACGTTCTGGAAAGTCAACCCAGGCGTTGAAGAGAGGAACGAAGTAGTCGAATACACGAGTTGTAAGTTCAGCGCGTGTGCTTGTCTTCCTGAGTATCTGGTGAGCGATTGTTTCTCTGCGCTGTCACCGTAGAATATGGTTCACCAACTCGCCCAAGCATCCATTCAATCATTTATGCAACATTAAAATGACTCTGACAGTGCGACCACCAACGGGGTGTATTCACGCAAGTATTGCAAGTGCTGAATTGTAGGTAGAGCGCCCTGGTGTTGTCCATGTGCGATATATGACCAAATACCACAGAGACCAAAATCTCCACGAAAACTAACGGGCGCGGTGGCAAGCGGCAAGAGTGGCACTGTTCACCACTCTCGCCGTTTGTTCGTGTTTGTGTTTTGTTACTAACAAGCGCACCAATGAGAAGGCTTCAGCCATTATTGGGAACACTAAATAAACAAATACAAAATACAAATACAACACACACAGCAAGAGTGGATGCAAGTAGTGACACACTTCTGTTGGGGTTCTGTGGATATGTCTAGAGCGTGTAGTTGGTCAGCCATTTCAAAGTTGCGATGCGTCGCTCGCTGTAGATGAGCAATTTAGCCAGTGCAGTACGACTGCTAGCCTGGGGTCTTCAACCTGCACCACGCAGTAGTGATATACGACCGCATGCCGGTACAATGCTCATCCAGATCGAAATGGACAGGGGTGGGGATTGAACCCAGGGTCCCTGGGTTTTGCAGTGCAAGCGTTGGCTCCATGTGCTCCAAGCTGGTGTGTGCTAGCGCCGTCGGCCACCGATCCCCCAACGCAAGGCAACGCAACACACTTCTGTTGTAAACTCAGCATTCCGCTTACGAATGAAATGCGCAATTCCTCTACAGGCTTTCATTCCACGTGCGTGGCATCAAAATCGCTAAAGGCTACCCCATAAATACAGTCTGTGTTAAAAACAATCCTAGCGGCAATAAGTTGCTATTATATTGGTCAATATATAAGCACCTTACCATGAACAGCCTTGTCAGTCTTCCATGAAGCCAGGACTTCAGCAGAGGAGACTGTCATTCTGTGTCTTCTCAGGACACTCACATCAGGATGGCGAAAGTGAATGTCAACGTCTAATTGGGAAAGGCTGCAGTAAGTATAAAGATGAAAACACAGATCAGAACATATGATAAAATATCATGGACCAGCTTAAAAGAAAAGTGCACAAAAAGACAAGGACAAAAAACAGGAACATGTAGGACACAGACTCGTGCACATTCGCAACTCGATCTATTGAACACAAAAGAAAGAAGTACGAGGATGAGAGAAATCAGAAAGGCTTTGCTCGGAGAATGTGAGCTTCAGGAATCGGGGCGTGAGGCAAAGATGTCAGGTAGATTGTTTTGCAGACACTTAACAGCCTTCCCATGCAGTAAGGTGGTGAGTTCATTCTGATTGAACATCTTAAAAAATAGCACACAAAAACAAGGAATAAAGGAGAGGAATACATACACTACATACGAGTGCAGACTCCCAACACAGATAAATTAGAAAAGAAAGAAAATAAAGAATGCGGAAGGAGCTTTAGCAAAAGTTTGAACAGATCCAAGTGGAATGTGCTAATTCACCCATATGCATAAGACTGTAAAATGATTTCCTCGGCAGCTCACGTAAAAGACGGATGTGCGGACACATTGGTCGCCCATATTACAAATAATAAAGGTCTAAAATAATTCTCTTGTATGTTTTTATAGTATATGCTAATTACTCACGTTTTTCCTAAGGATGACATACACGAGCAGTGTAAACAGTGCATAGGAAGGTGACAATCCATCATACTTTTTAGAGAGAGATTGAGCTGTTTTTATGTATTAGCCATCCATCTGTTACCTTAACTGACATGAAAATTATGTTTTTTAAATCTGCTCTTGCTAACAGGTAAATCAGCGCGTTCCACTTGGGCCTGTGCTCGAGCTCCGTCCGCATTCTTTATTTCTTCCTTCTCTGATTTATGCGAGTTCAGTCTGCGCTTGCATGAGGTCTACGTGTTACTCTCCTTATCTCCTTGACATTTTGCGAACCTTTTTTTCAAGGTGTTCAATTAGTACCAGCTCACCACCTTACTACAATCACGCAACAACTAAAACAATTACAACTTACACCATCGCTAAAGGCAGTACCAAACGAAAAAACAGGGATTGGGTGAGGTAGTCTACACTATATACTCGCACTGAACAAAATATAGATACCAAAAACTGGCCAGACACTACCTTAATTCAGGACATGCTGTAAATTTCCCCAGAAGCTTATAATTAGTAATGATAGCCTCTAAAAAAACACCAGTAGGAAGAGAATAAATGCTTCACCATTTGAACAGCCTGAATGTTTCTGGAGGTGTGAACATCGTTGCACGCGCGTTGGATCATACGAAACACGTGTACAGCAAATGATCTTTAGAGCTCGTATTTCGCGAGGAATAAGTGCCGGTGTCAAAAATTATTTCGTGGGCACAAATATTCGCGATCGGAAGTGGTATGCTATGCATTAATCACTATGGGGTGAATTCATCGCAGCACCAATTTTAGGCAATTCTTTTCTGATTACGAATCGCGAAAATGAAGTCGTTTGCAGACGACTGGGCTGCGGAAGCTACAGGCTTGCTCAATAAATCAATCGCTGCTTTTTGTCAGGTCCAGCTCTCCGCACGCAAGCACGGTGAGTGGCGTCGGCGATGGAGGGGCACCGCGCTCTTCTAGAGATTCTAAGTTTACCAGTAAACAATACGGCGGAGGGAGGCAATCAATCAACCCCCCCCCCCCCCCCCCCCCGTCTCCCAAAGAGTTCCGCCACTAGTGATGGACCTTGAGCAGGTACACAGCCTCTGCATCGGGGGAAAAAGAAGGAAAACAGCCTCGCATAACATCATTCGCGTACAATTAGTAATACTGGTAAAAGCTAGCGATCTAAAGGCAATAACAAACCTTTTGAA
>JABSTQ010002157.1:0-36864 GCA_013358835.2 Ixodes persulcatus | reverse complement strand
CAATAAAAACGCAGTAAAAAAATAAAACAAAAACAAATTCTTTCATTTTACGAGGATTCCAACCACCGACCTCAACATCTGCAGAACGGTGCGTTAACACGCAAGGCCAAACCGACTGAACGAAAACGCGCTGTTTTTAGTAAATTATATGTCCGCTAAATTCGTTTGGATGCATTGTGTGATTAGTTTCGTATTTATTTTTTGCTTCATGTTCAGGACGTATTTCTAATATTGTCGCAATCTTTACATGCTCAATAATTTATTATTACTGTGTCTCCTGATAATGTTTTAATGGGCTTTTGAGATCGTTCTATTGCAAGCGTGTTGAAGATACGCGAACATAGTTTCCGTAAAGTCGCTAGACATCCATATAGGGAACGAACGCAATACAATCCAATCCAATCCACAACCTTGTTTTGCGCGTTTTGCCGGCCGTGTTGCTGGTGTGTGTTTCATATCTCTGTCTTGAGGTCAATTTACCGATTAGTCGTGATGCGTGGAGTTCACCTTAGAATCAAATGTGTCCGAAAAAGAAGGAAGCGACTGTGAGCCGTGGACCTCCGTTGAATCTGCTCAACAGTCAAGATCATGGCACGGTCGTTTCAAAGTAAGTTCCTTTCTTTGTTCGTTAGGGCTAGTTTGTTCTTTTTTCCGTTCAAAATGCTTGTTATTGTCTCTAGATCGTTTGCTTTTACCAGTATTAGTAATTGTGCGCGAATGGTGTTATGCGAGGCTGTTTTTCTTCTTTTTGTTCCCCGATGCAGAGCTCTCCGTCCTCGCGCTAATTATCGGTCACAAATGAGCGCTTAGGCTGCGTACTCGCTGGTCCATCAGTAGCGGCGGAACTTTTCGGGACATGGAGGCGGGCGGGCGGGCAGGCAAAGGCGGAAAGGGAAGGGGAGGGTGGGGGGGGGGGGGGTTGATTGCCTCCCTCCACCGTATTGTTTACTGGTAAAATAGAATGTCTGGAAGGGAAGAGCGTGGTGCCCCTCCATCGCCGAAGCTCCCAAGTTTGACACTACGGGTGCATTCTGCGTCCGGAGAGCTGGGCCAGTCAAAAGGCAGCGATGGATTGATCGAGCAAGTGCGTAGCTTCCGCCGCCCAGTCGTCTGCAGAGGACTTCATTTTCGCGATTCGTAATAAAAAAAGAGTTGCCAAAAATTGGTGCCGCGATAAATTCACCCCATGGTGTATAATGCATAGCATACCGCTCCCGATCGCAAAAATGTGTCCCCGCGAAATAATTTTTGACGCCGCTTCTGGGCTTCTGGGGAAATTTACAAGCATGCCCTTAATTAAGGTAGTGTCTCGCCAGTTCATGGGAGGTATATTTTGTTCAGTGTAAGTATATAGTGTTCACACCTCACCAGTGGCGTCACAAGAGGGGGGGGGGGGCGAACCGTGCCGGGTGCAGCGCTCAGGGGGGTGTCCGCGGGCCACGCGAGAGGGGGGGGGGGGGGGGGGGAGTCGCGGCGGGCTACGCGAGAGCGGGGGGGGGGGGGGGGCGGGGAACTCGCGGCCGGCCACGCGGGGGAGGGGGGGGGGGTGTCGTTGCGGGCTACCGCCCCGGGTGCCGCTGACCCTCGTGACGCCACTGTACCTCACCCAATCCTTTTTTTTTTTCCTTTGGTACTGCCTTTAGCGAATGATGTAGGTTGTAATTGTTTTTTGTTGTTGCATGATTGTAGTAAGGTGGTCAGCTGGTACTAATTGAACACCTTGAAAAATAGTTGACTAAAAGTCAAGGAGAGTAACACGTAGACCACATGCAAGCACAGACTCTCAACTCGCATAAACAGAGAAGGAAGAAATAAAGAATGCGGAAGGAGCTCGAGCAGAGGCCCAAGTGGAACGTGCTGATTCACCTGTTAGCAAGAGGAGATTTTAAAAACATAATTTCCTTGTCAGTTAAGGTAACAGATGTATGGCTAATACATAAAGACAGCTCAATCTCTCTCTAATATCTACGATGGATTGTCACCTACTTATGCACTGTTTACACTGCTCGTGTATGTCAACGTTAGAAAAAACGTGAATAATTAGCAGATACTATGAAAAACATAAAAGGGGATTATTTTAGGCCTTTATTATTCCTAGTATGGGCAACCAATGTGTCCGCACATCCGTCTTTTACCTAAGCTGCCAAGAAACTTGTGTTTACACTCTTATGCATATGGGTTAATTAACACGTTCCACTTGGACCTGTTCGAACTTTTGCTAAAGCTCCTTCCGCATTCTTTATTTTTTTTCTTCTCCATTTTATATGAGTTGGGAGTCTCCACTCGTATGTAGTGTATGTATTCCTCCCCTTTATTCCTTGTTTTTTGTGTGCCATTTTTCGAGATGTTCAATCAGAAGGAACTCACCACCTTACTACGGGGAAAGGCTGTTGCTAGTTCTAAGGTTTCTTCAAAATAATCTACCTGACATCTTTGCCTTACGCTCCGGTTTCTGAAGCTCACATTCTCCGAACACAGCCTTTCTGATTCCTCTGATCCTCGATCTTTCTTAGTTTCTTTTGTGTTCAATAGATCGAGTTGCGAGTGTGCACCAGTCTGCGTGCTACGTGTTCCTGTCCTTGTCTTTTTGTGCACTTTTTTTTCAAGTTGGTCCGTGATATTTTTTATCATATATTCTACTCTGTGTCTCCATCTTTATACTTACTGCAGCCTTTGCCAAGTGGAAGTTGGCATTCACCTTCGCCATCCTGATGTGAGTGTCCTGAGACGATACAGGATGACAGCCTCCTCTACTGAAGTCCAGGCTTCATGGAAGACTGCCAAGGCTGTTCATGGTAAGGTGCTCTATATATTGAGCAATATAATAGCAAGTTATTGCTGCTAGGATTGTTTTTAACACAGACTGTGTTTATGGACTGGCCTTTGGCAATTCCGATGCCACTCGCGTGAAATGAAATCCTGTAGGGGAATTGTGCATTCCATTCGTAAGCGGAATGCTGGGTTTACAACAGAAGTGCGTCTCTACTTGCTGCCAGTATTGCTGTGTGTTGTAATTTGTATTTTGTATTTGTTTATTTAGTGTTCCCAATAATGTCTAAAACCTTCCTATTGGTGCGCTTGTTAGTGGCAACACACAAACATGATTGAACGGCAAGAGTGGTGAACAGCGCTACTCTCGCCGTTCGCCAGCGCCCATTGGTTTTCGGAGAAGTTTGCAGTATTGGTCTCTATGGTATTTGGACATATATCGCACATGAACACAACCAGGGCGCTGTACCTACAATTCAACACTCGAAAGATTTGCATGAATACACCTTGTAGCTGGTCATACTTTCAGAGTCATTTTAATGTTGCAAAAATGAATAATGACATTGGCATATTTGTCATGCCAAACCCTGTCACACCTGTTCCGAACTCTGATCTCGACGAGATCACAGTACCATCGTTTCTGTTGTAGTGGCATGCACGGCGGACTCTATACTTGTTTTGCTTCAATCTTTGTAAGGGGGACGCTGTAATCCAATTCTTCTCATCTCTGGTGTACTAGATAGCACCATATTTGCAGAGATAGTCTTCGGATTTTGTAGTTTCATCGAAATATGTTTCAGCTGATAAGTTATTTGTTATTTGGCTTGTAAATTTACAAGCTTATCTAGATTGAAGGCAGCAAATATCTTACCAGCAGTCATGGTACGTGTCCGAAGTATATTGCATTAACATAATTGACCAATTTCTGATTTTTATTTGTCAGTGCCTCTAGCAAATTCTGCATGCTAGGATTGCTTTTGTTTGTTTGTTTGTTTCACATAATCTACAGCACTTTTTCCACCTTTATACTCAGTGCGGCCCTCGCCGAACAGAAGCTAGCATCGACTAGGCCGATTCGTTCCTGCATCACCAGCTGAGCCGAGGTTCAGGTCCATGGCAGTCTGCAAAGGTTGTTGATGGTAAGCTGCCTTATATATACAGCTGTGTAATAGCAGCTTGTCCTGGGTGGCAATTTGAAATGTGTTTTTATGTTTTAGAAAGTGAAATTTGCATGAGCATACTTGCAATGTGAAACCTTACCAAGCCTGTTCTGATCTTTCATCCTCTTGAGATTTCAGTACAGCCGTTTCTGCTGCACACACACTGCCTACTTCGGCCAAGTAGAGACTTGATCCATATGAAGGTAAGCAGGTGATTATCAACTGCTCAGTGCTGTCTGTGGTGACGTTCTCTCCTTGCCAGACAACTTACCACGCTTGGTTCGCAAGGCATTTGAAAAGGAGAGCAAGTCAGCTGCTGCATGATGCTCCCAGTACTGAGCAGTCGACGATCGCTTGTTTAGACTGATATAAATCATGACTGTACTTCAAGCTCGGCAAGCACAGCACTTGTCTGATTCAGCCTAGCTGTGGTGTGTTGAGCGGTATGTGTAGAGCTAGTTGACTTGTGTACACACAGTGGCTGTGAGGTATAAAGTATGCCCAATTGGCAACTTTAATGCAGTCTCGTGTAGTCCCATTGATGTTTTGTTTTGGCGTGCATGGTATGTGTTCACACTTTTTTTTTCCTCATTTACCGACAGTCCTAGCTGTCTGCAGATAGCGAGTGTGAAACATGCCAGCAAGTCTCTAAAGCAGTATGCAGTGCAATTTTGTTCTATTGTGCAAGTGAAGAAGAAGAGACTGCACTCCACTCCACTCAGCAGGAAAGCACCTACATGCGCACAACGCTCAGTCAGCAACGACCAATCGGAGCGCAGATGCCGATGGAGCAGACAATTCCTGCATCCCGATGGCCACTGCCGGCTGAGCGTTACGCGCATGCCATGTGGCTTGCTCGCTCAGTGGCTGAGCGGAGCAGTCGTAAAAAGCGCTCAGCTAAAACGTTTTCCGATAGGGGGTGGCTGACGTATAGATATTTCAGGCAGAGGGATGGCCGACATTGCTCACCTCAATTCTCAGTATGAGCAGCTCTCATCGCAATACGAAAATTAGGGTTCAAACTTCCTCTACTCCTTTCTGACAGGTTTTGAGGCATGTGCTCCTGGCAGTATTGTCGGGCTAGATATTATTATACCCAGATCCACTCCAATAAATTCTAAGAGGATGAAGTCAGTTGCCACATAGCTTGTGCAAAACTAAATCTGGAACGCACTCCTTTCTGTTTACCACTGTATTCAAAACCTTGTCTCAATATGTGATGGGTCTGCGAAGAAAATTGACCAGGTAAACAATGTTACTTAGAAAATAGATGTCCCATACATATTAACCTGCATCTACCAACCACTGTACACTGCTTCACTACTGATTTGGTATATTTCAATTGATTTGCCTGAACTGTTCGCACCTGTAAACATCTTAAAGATGATCACGAGGGAATGTTTCTTGTCATGTGATGTCATATGCTTAAAGTAAGTGAAGCTTGCGGGCATTTTCAAGGGCTATGGGGCATGCCGATGGTAAATACTCAATGTGAGTTTGATGGTGGACGCTGATAATATATACTAGTTTGTAAGTCGCTATTTTTTATTTGATGAAATCTGCAGATGAGTTTTAGTCGTCAGGTTGCCATTATGTGGGAACACGGGGGTCATACTCTGCAGTACATTATATGTTGCATGTGTCTACCTAATCTCATTAGTATGTGTACAACAATGAGCTGTATTTGCGACTCCACCGACCTATAGGGAGCGCCACCACCAAACAAATATGGCGGCTGGGAACAGGTCGCATCGGCTCCGCCGGGCCGCCTGAATGGGAAGCGCATTCAATTTACCAGATTTTCTTTTGTTTAATGCCGTATTTTACAAATATTTGAACTGCGATGGTTAAATGTAGCCGGTGCACATAAACTTGCAGAGCATTGTTTCGTTTTCCCGGTGCTTTTTGTTCTTTTCATGTCAAACTTTTGTTTTGGAGATTTCGTTCAGTACCAAAACTATGGGCTCCGGAGAGACGGTAATAGACTCTAATCAGTTTTTATCAGCTAAGGAAAGCGGTGATGACTACAGAATTGTTCCACCGAGAGTAATTTCCAGCTAACTCGCATGCCTTGACCATGCGACTTATCTGTTCGCGAAATCGAGCTTTTGTGCGTATTAAGAAACAGCTCTTGTCATCTGCTCAATCAACACCACAGGCTGCAGGAAAATTACGAAAATTAAGCAAGCGCTTCTTGAGCCAAGGAGCATGTTAACCCGCTGGCACCCCACTAAGCAGCTGATACTCGTATTTCAATTCAGGTTTTTGTAGCAATCTAGAAGTCATTTTGACGAATATGCGGGTTATGTATTATATTACGTACTATGTCCCATTAAAGCGATATTAGTATATTCTTCGGGTTGAAATATGAGCTTAGTTGACTAGCTATTAGCTGAACTGCTGAATAAAAGTTTGCATGGCCTGCTTGTCTCACGCCCCTCACCCCAGTTTGGAATTTCTGGATTATCATGTGCAGCTGGTATTGATTTACCCTGTCATTTTACTGCGATATCGATTCTCTTTACATGTGCTGTAATGAAGGACTCGCCTTCCCAGGTGCATGGTCGACTTGCATCACAAGCTGCATGGAAAGTGTGAAGAAAATTTCCTAGGCCCATGACATCCAGCCCCTCTCATCCAGCGCACTCCTCTGGCGACAAGCCCATGATTACCAGCCGAGCTGTAGCTTCACTGCAACTGACAATAAACAATTACGGTAACAATTTTGTATGCTTCATTTACTACGCATGTATGAGTGACAGATGGATGTGGCAGACAGTGCAAAATAATTGTTTACACTCATTGTTTGTTAAAATTACCCTTGTTATGAACTACATCTTTCCTATTCAGGTTTGAATTGCACACAAAACCACATGTTAGCCTGTAAAACAAGATCGGGAACTGCACGGTTTTAGCCCGCTAGCCTGGGGCCTCGCTGGTATCTTGCGGTACTGCTGGTACTACGCCGGGGATTTGTGCTGGCAGCAGCCCGGGAACTCGCTGAGACAAATCAAGACCGGGAACTGTATGGCTTGAGGCCGCTAGTCTGGGATCTTGCTGGTATCTTGCTGTACTGCTGGTACTATGCCGGGGATTTGTACTGGCAGCAGCCCGGGAACTCGCTGGGAGAAAACAAGACCGGGAACTGTATGGCTTGAGGCCGCTAGCCTGGGGTCTTGCTGGTATCTTACCGTATTTCTGGTACTATGCTGGGGATTTGTGCTGGCAGCATCCCGGGAACTCACTGGGACGCCCAGTGCCGGGCGTCCCAGTCAGTCCCGGTCACTGGCCAGTGACTGGCAATCTCACTGGCCCGTTGTCGCCCCGTGGGGCGTTTCCAGCGTCGCCCCAGTAGGATCTTACCGGCAGACCGGTACCGCCCCAGTCCCGAACCGGCGAGTTGTGCTACTTGGGGAATTCATGATGAATTCATGACGGATTCCTAACCGATTCGAGATGGATTCACGGCGGATTCATGACGGTGTCGTGAGAGATCCGCGATGGCATCTTGTTGGAATCATGGTAGATTTGTGATGGCCATACCTGCAAGCTTAAGACAGTGATGCACCTGTTTTAAAGTGAACCACTTAGGCGACGAAACTATACCTGCATATAGGTGAATTCCTATATAGGTGTAGTGTTTTTCTAACAAGCGTAATACTAGTCTATTGATTTTCCGACGTCCTTGGAGCCCTACAGTAGTATAAAAATCGAATGTCATAGTTGCTTTTGTGGACAGGGTACAGATCACACCTAAGTTATGTGCTTGAGTTCAACGCGCGTGGATTATTTTTTTTTGCCAGTGGGTAAACACATATCATAATCCACTGTTTATTAAAAAAACTAATTACAAAACATAAGAACGTTGTTGGCTTCTTGCCACCTAAAAAGCAGAAGAGATGTGCAAAAAACACTGTTGGAGGCAACATAAAGGACAAGAACCACTGAAGTATAAAGGCAATGGACTGCTTTCACCAGTCAATAAATGGACTGCTTTTTGCGCTCAAACAACAAATTATCGATAGATAAAATAAATATATTCCTTTGACTAATAAAATCTCAAACTTCGTACATAATAATTATGTTGCTTCTTGCAACCTAAAAAACCGAAACTGAATTACAAACATTGCATGTGTCAACCTAAAAGGCAAGAACTACGAGTACAGAGGCATAAAATAAATGGATCGCTTTGCCGCTCATACTCATTAGAAATATATAAAATACATATATTACTTTTGCTACTAAAATGTGAAACTACAAATACATTCGGAATGTTGCTTCTTGCAGCTTAAAAAATAGAATTACATGCATTCATAAACAAAAACACTGCGTTTGCAAAATGATTAGAATTTTGAATACCTTAAGGGATACTACAACGAAATTTCGGCGCTCATTTTTTGGTCTATATGTGTTCAAAGGAGCAGTATCACATCGAACATACCGATATCTTGTTAAAAAAGCCTCGGAAAAGAATTTTAAAACGAATTAAACGATTAGCAAAGAGCACCTGGAGGATGTCGCTAACGCCTCGCTTGTAATGCCCGTCTAGGAACCTTGACAGCTAGTGACGGTGAGTGTCTCGCCTCCGGCCACGACGAGAGGAGAGGGGAAGGAGGAACTCCCCTCTTCCCGAGAATGCCTTTTGTGTGTCGCAGAAGTCGCTATTGTCCCCCTACAAGATTATAGAAGATTAACCCGTCACTCAAAATTCGTACAAAAGCAGCCGCTTCGGTGGCTGGAACGACTAGGCCATCCTCTCGACGTCAGCCTCGCCGTAGCTTTGCTCGTCCCGAGACGACCTACGTCACGATTGCGTTGGATGTCACGTGGTCTCCGCTGGGCCTTCTCCGAGCGCTTGCCAGAATGGGCCGTTTATAACGAAAAATACAGCCACCAGGCTCAAAATACAAACGTGCGATTGTCATTTACGGATATTGTGGATCATGTTCAACCCATTTTTGAACACGACGGGAATATTTCAAATTTCGTTGAAGTATCCCTTTAAGATATTGCAATCTTGCAATCTAAAACACTAGATTACACAAACATAATTAACACAGATTTCACTTTGCAGGACTGGCTGGAGTTAGAAATATAAGAACACTGCTTCTTGCGACTGACTGGAATTAGAAGTATGCTTATAAAAATGCTTACCCTTTTGAAAAGAAATCTTACTGGTCAAGCTGTTAGTTAAGGTGGTCGAACTGGTCATTGTGGTAATTAAACTGGTTTAACTGGCAATCATGTTGGTTTAAATTGGGCAAGCTAGAATTTGAATTGGTCAGTCTGGTTTAAGTAAAAATCAGCATGGTCTAACCAATATCTGGTTTTAGATTCAGCATGGTGTAGCTGCGAAGCTGGTCAAACTAATTATCGTGGTGGTCAAGCTGATCTTGCTGGGAGCGCGCACGCCAAGGTTGGTTAGAGCTGGTCAAACTGGCCTTGCTGCGAGCGTGCCCGCCAAGACCGGCTTGGGCTCGGACGAGGTCGCTCCGAGTGCTTTATTCTCTCGTGTTTTGTATGCGACCGGGCGCTTCCGGCGCTTGCAGGGCTACTATTTGCCGTTCGACACCCAAAGCGTCAGCTATATCCTGTTTGGCCATTAAGCCGGTGTGACCTAGGTACGGCTCTCCCAAACTCGAGTTTGTCCCCATCGTCCATCATCTTCTGCCGCGAAGTCGACACACAGAAAACCATCTCCCCTCTCTACTCGGCCAGAAGGAAGAAAGAGAGAGTACTATCCATTTACTGTCGAACAGATGTTTCTACAAAAGGTTCATTCGAAGGGAAAGCAGTCTGTGACATACACGGCCCGGTGCCGCGCAACACTTCCTTTGCTTTCCCTTCTTCAATTCTCGGCCTGGATGGCAGCGTGCTCTGTGCGGAGGCTACTTGGACGGCGGTGCGAGCAAAGTGTGTTTTGTGTAGACAGCGAGCGGCAGTCTGTTTAGCGCGGGAGGCGGTCGGACTTCCCGACTGAGGCGTCTCTTCATGTCTTCGAACGTGTGTGTACTCGTGAATGACGGTAGTGCCGAGGAGTATCGTCAATGCGAATAAGCCACACGGATTTCCGCACCTCTTCGGACTACGCACGAGGCCGCCTCGCCCCCATCTCTGGCGGGACCCAGGTTCGCTTCTTTCATCCGTGTAGCACTTTCTATTGCTATTGCCTGTTTTAGAGCGCAGCTCTTAGGCGCCCGTTTCCGGCTTGAACGGCGTTGGCGTCGCCGTCGCCGTCGGCGTAACCGCGCGGTGCATGATGGGTAAATTTCCCTGCTAAATTTAGCGGAAAATTTTCCCCGCTAAATTTAGCGGAAATATTTTCCCGCTAAATCTAGTGGAAACTTTTTCCGCTAAATTTAGCAGAAACATTTTCCCGCTAAATCTAGAGGAAAATTTTCCCGCTAAATCTAGCGGAAAATTTTCCCCGCTAAATTTAGCGGAAAATTTTCCCCGCTAAATTTATCGGAAAATTTTCCCCGCTAAATCCAGTGGAAAATTTTCACCGCTAAATTTAGCGGAAAAATTTTCCCCGCTAAATCTAGCGGAAAATTTTCCCCGCTAAATTTAGCGGAAAATTTTCTCCGCCCCCCCCCCCCCCCCCCTCGAGGTCACGTGACCCCCAAGCCTCGTGACCCTCCCCCCCCCCGAGGTCACGTGACCCCCCCCCCCCGTGCCTTCCCCTCCTCCTCAAGAGCTGCGCTCTAATTCGGCGTTACAGGGAGTTGTAAACGGCTTTCTTTTTTTTACGTGTGTCTCGTATTTTTCGTGTTAAGAAATAAGCAATCTAGTTTTAAGAACATTGTTTTGCACCGAGAACCACAGTCTGTGTGTCGGTTATTACTGTGTCAGTGCCGAGGATGTATAGCATCTTAGGTCATGTGACAAGGCCGCAAATACGAAAATTATAAATTGGATGCCGAGTTGGCTTTTCTGAAGAGTTTGGTTTGTTTATCCTGTGTAATCATTTAAACTGGTTAAACTGGTGGGAAAGCCCAAGAGCTTAACCAGCATGACCGGCATGACCAGCATACCGAAATGAGCATGCTGGGGTAATAACCCAGCTTGACGCTAGACCAGATCAGCCTTGCATGACCAGTATGACCAGCTGAACCAGCATGACCAGAATGCCAAACTAGGCAAGCTGGTGCGATAACCCAGCTTTAAGCTGGTACCAGCTGAAGATGTTTTTTTTTCAATAAAGTTCTTTTTGCAATAACAGTACCAACAACTACAGGGATATATCGAGAAAATTAAACCCAATTGTTCTTCCCACGTAATTAAACCATGCATCGCGGAAGGCTGGAAATAAGAGAGAATGTTACAGTAGAGGTGGTGATCAAATGCGTACGTTTGAGCACATGACGTTACCTGGCTCAAACGATACAAAAGATAAACAGAATCCCTATATTAGCCGACGTCTACCTAACCCTAATATTCATCGAAATTGAATTTGAGATTGTGGGTGCCTGTAGCATATATGTTTTTGAAAGAATTCTTCAGCGAGAAAGAAAACGTTATCGCCTTTCTCACTGGCAAGTTCTTTCTACTGAAATAAATGCTGCAGGAACCGAGAATCCTAGTTAAGGGCTTCAGCTGAGCAAGTTGGTTCATTGCTTGTGAATAGGGCCAGCTGAACATGAAAAAGACACAGAGAAAAAAATATAACAACTTTGATTAATATTAGACTTAGGTGGACGCCAACTCGTAAAGAACCTTTGTTTTCTTTTCATATATCTCCTCTCATATCGCAATTTATTACCACCGCTAGCGTCACATTCTCAAAACGTTTCAGCTCTGCGACGTATAGTTAATTTCTTCGGGCCAAAAAAAAAGCGTTTCTCTTTGTCGATTGGACCCTACTGTTAGCATCCACTGTTGCATGGTAAAGGGATCTTCTTCTTTTCATCGCTCTGGAGTCTTCGCATATTAGTGTTCAGTTGTGAGAGTCGCATTCCGGCCGATACACTGATTATGGGTGCATCTTGTTGTGTTCTGATAGTGTGCCTGGATTATACCAGATATTTTAATCAGAAATTAGTATAAAATTCACAATGCCAGAAAAAATAATTAAGCAGGGAACAAATTGAACAAACATTTCATTAACTGAAATGCCTGGTGCCAGTGAGTAAAGCAACAGTAGATCATAGAACTGCTTCTGCTGGACCCTTTCTGATTTTCCTGAATCAAACACATTCAGCTCAGCAGAGGTACGCCTTGGTGTTGCAGATGTTGGCACACTGTAAAGTATGCGCATTTCATACAGTTAGTTGCATGCAAATTCGGGCTTATGGCTAATGAACTGCATAAAAACTATTTTAGCTATGTATTGGTATGTTCATTTTATAAATGATGCATAACATGTTGATTGAGTTAAGTATCACTCTTAATGTCACTGGATGCTCTCAGCGTCGTTATCAGGGCCCTGCGTCATTATTATCTTACAATTGCTTACTATTAACATTATCAACACAAAAATATAAAAAATAACAAATAATTCAACACACATCGTCTCAATAAATATCTTGCGAAAGCTTCTCTCTGTTTTTACTCTTTCACCAAAACATTTAAATTTAAACAATACTTAAGCTTGTCTTTGCACCTGATAATTGCTGCAAATCACTGAAACAATTTTAGCTACCATGCTTTTGTTGGGACAGCGTTCATCAGAGGCATGTTTTCTCCCAACTAATTGTGAAGCAATTATCGAAGCCCCAATAGACCTTTTACAAAAATCCCGAAAAATCGTGCAGGCTCCTTGCTCCCGCACCATCCACCAGATGACAGTGAGGTACTAAAAGTATATCTGAAATGTTCACAAGGATTTTTAAGCAAGCAGCATAGGATGAGGAAACCTATGCTTATTAACCTGCAGGGCACAAAGAATGAAGATGCTAGCACAAATAAAAATTGTGTTAATAACCACATTTAACAAACTTAGACACGACTGACTGATGTGATACCGTGTCCACTCATCCACGTGCTGGGTGAATAAATGGGTATGGCTGAAGAGTTTAGATAGAGTTACGCTTTGAGAAACCCAGCTCTCCAGTGGTACCTCGCTCGATGCAGCGTGTAATAAGAGGTTAGCTGAATAGGCCAATTTAATTATTGCTGTTATTTGTATTTTGGTAATAACTTATGCTATGGACTTTATAACCGAGAATATGCCTATGGCGCACAAAGCGTGCGGCAGGTGATGCAAGAGTTTTGAATTCGAAGTTCCGACCTGTGTGGCTTAGGGTTTTTGTCGAGCGCACTTATCAAGCTGGGAACATGACTTCTTTGTTCGAGGAGCACAACAAGCGACCGCAATTTATCGAAATGGTTCCTTGGTCAAGGCTTTGACCAAAGAAATGGCTCTTTGGTCAAGGTCACGACTATTTAACCGTATGGACAGTGTTCCTGATTAGCCCGAATTTTCGACAGCAGTGCAGATATTCAATGTATCGAATTATTAGAAATCTCAAATACTAGGACCACGAAGGTGAAGTAAAATAATATGGACGATCATTATTCGAGTGGAATTCAAAACTCAAATATTCGCGCAACCCCCTGTTATTGCATGTAATTAATAATACACACACTGGTTTTCTTAGCCTTTCTAAGTTCGTGCAGTTCATCTATAATTGTGGCATGAACATTCATTGAGGTGAAGGCAGATATTAAGACGGATGAGTGGGCATTGTGTAAATGTTAGGGATAAGAAGGAACGTTTTAATGAAGTCACTGCCCAAAACCTGCATGTACAACTTGCAAGCTCTTTCGGATTAGACTTTAAGCAAATAATTGGCTTTCCCGCTCTAATACAGTCTGTAAAGCTTGATGTCAATACAAAATATTGATGCTATTAATTGTATTTGCCCGCAGCTTAGCAGCTGAAATTCGGCTACTCTTTCCTCACCAGTGCAAGGAGGATGGAAGGCAGCTATTAAAGTGTTAAGCAAAATTGCTACATAAATAATAGTAATTAAACGAGTTTCATTAAAATACATCTGCCAAGCTGCCGCTTCCACCTTCTACCATAACTGATTTTAGGCTTGTTCCGATTTCGGCAAATTATGGAAAAAATTAATGTTTCTTAAACATAGCTCGGTAATTGCCATGCTTGCATTTTTTTGTACCCAAGCACAGTAGCTGTTAACCACACTGGACTTTTTTCTGCGGAAGCACTGTACATTGTTAGTACTTTTTAGGTGGCTGTTGATGACTTAGATACACCGTACGGTTTAAGTTTAGTCCTTCCTTCTTTAAGGGTACTTAGTTTCTTAAATCACAATTTGTGGATTGTAACTTATCAATGAACAAGTAAAGACTGTTTAAATATTGCATTATAGGCCCCTGCATTTTTTGACAATTGTAATGTACAGTGGAACCGCTTCAGGACTTAATAGAACAGGCTCACCGAAAGACCACCGCATATACTTCTATATGCACCAAGTTGAAGGTTCAGTGTAGATACTTTTGATAAGTATGGTTACTACGCTTATTGCGCTTTATTGAAATGTTTGTGCAAGTTGGATACTTAAAGCAATGATTTCAACTTTTTATCATATATTCCAGTTACTGCTGCAAACACGAATGTATAGCTTTGAAAAATACTTCAGTGCAGCTCTTCGAATCCACGAGTTCAGGCTTGTAGCCTATATTTCAACTTGAGAGAAGACAGCTAAACGCACTGCCTCGGCAAGCGTACATTCTTATTCAGAGAATTGTTGCTTTGCGCCGAATGATATGGTGTGTCAGGGTTCCCTTTAAATAAAGTGCAGGGAAGGATATATCTATACACGTTGAAACGGGTGTATCTGTACACCCAGTAACTGGTGAGTGCTTAGGGAAGAGAATACTTGTACTCCTAAAAATAATGTGTGTCAATACATCCAGTGAACGGTGGGAGTGTAATGAAGGAAATATTTGTACACCTTGAAATGGGGTTATTTGTATTCCCAATAAATGGTGAGGGTGTAGGCAAGAGAGTGTATGTACACCATAAAATGGAGTGTATCTGTACACATAATAAAGGGTGAGGCCGTAGAAACGGAAATACTGTTACAACCTAAAATATGACTTGTCTGTTCACCACTGCTTTGTGAAGATCTAGCCAAGGGTGCACATTTACACCACTAAAATGTTTGCATCTGTGTACACCTTTTTGAGATGTACTTATGGGTGTAGCATTGTGACGAGCACTCACATGCCACATGGGTGTATACACTACACCCCTTTTTTTTAGAGTTTAGTACTGAAGTCAAAGGACGCACTATTATGCCCGGCGAACGCATGCAGCGGATATTCGTGCACCAGCTTGGACAGTGTTGTACGCTGGCTATGAAACATGGTATACGTGTCTTGAAACTCTCGGTGGTATTCAGTAAACACGGAAACAGTAAACCGGACAGATATGCATGGGAGAAGAGCGTGTTGGTTCAAGTGATGGACGAAGAAAGAATAAACAATTAACAATGGGACAACACAACCACATCTTTCAACTAGCAACAGACAATTAAAAATTCCCACAGCGAGCAGCCGACTAAACCCAGGAAGCAAAGGGGGAAAAGGGGAGAGAAGGGGATATAGAAAAACGTGAAGAGCAAGTCAGGGAGGTGGGTTTTAATTATAATGCAATTAAATGCAAAGGTGCAAGCGAGCTGGACAAAATGACGAAAATAATCCCTGGAGAAGGGGAACAAGAAGGACAAAGGACAAACACAAATCTCCAAGCACAGCTAGGTGACTGGTGAGCGACCGAAAAAATCCGCCTGGTCCGGGTATCGAACCCGAGACCTCTTCATTACAGGTGGAGCGCTCTACCAACTGAGCTAACCAGGGGTTAGACGTCAGTAGAGCAATCGGGTTTTATCAGCTGCCACCAGTCTAACACCAACAAGGGTGATGCTTGCAATTTAAGGTTATAATTATAATGCAATTAAATGCAAAGGTGCAAGCGAGCTGGACAAGAATGACGAAAATAATCCCTGGAGAAGGGGAACAAGAAGGACAAAGGACAAACACAAATCTCCAAATCTCCAAACACGGACCAGGCGGATTTTTTCGGTCGCTCACCAGTCACCTAGCTGTGCATGGAGATTTGTGTTTGTCCTTTGTCCTTCTTGTTCCCCTTCTCCAGGGATTATTTTCGTCATTCTTGTCCAGCTCGCTTGCACCTTTGCATTTAATTGCATTATAATTATAACCTTAAATTGCAAGCATCACCCTTGTTGGTGTTAGACTGGTGGCAGCTGATAAAACCCGTTTGCTCTACTACTGACGTTTAACCCCTGGTTAGCTCAGTTGGTAGAGCGCTCCACCTGTAATGAAGAGGTCCCGGGTTCGATACCCGGACCAGGCGGATTTTTTCGGTGGCTCACCAGTCACCTAGCTGTGCTTGGAGATTTGTGTTTGTCCTTTGTCCTTCTTGTTCCCCTTCTCCAGGGATTATTTTCGTCAGGTAGGTTTATCTCGGATTTTAGAAATTCAACCTCAGTTTTCGTCAGCAAGAGGGAAGAATTCGACACGTTGTTGTTTGCTGTGGTCATGGCGAATGACTCTATGATCTCCCTGCCGAATCTGCTGTTAAGCCCTCTTCCCCCCCCCCCCCCCCCACACACTATTTTTGCTTCATCAAAGAGGGGATGACAAAGCGAACACGAACGGGCATGTATGACTATGGGATGATAGGAATCTGGAGAGGCCTTAGAAACTTCGTTGTGATGTTTCCCGGAGTCTGTGATTGGTGCATCTGCCTGTCTGACCTATGCATTGATGGCCGCAGCTCAAGGGGATGAAGTAAACTTTCTTATCTTTGCATGAAATCCATTGCCTCAAAGTTTGATACAAATGTTGCCTTTTCGTGCCGCATGCGTTTTAAGCAACTCTGTCAACAAGTGAACAACAACCGGATTCCAATTAGCTCTACTCTTAAACTCGAAAAGAAGTTCATTCCATGCAAAGAGAAGAAAGCTTACTCCATCCCCTTGAGCCGCGGCCATCAATACGTAAGACAGAGCGGCAGATGCACCAACCACAGACTCCGGGAACATCACAGCGAAGATTCTAAGGCCTCTCCTAATTCCTATCATCCCATAGTCATACATGCCCGTTCGTGTTTGTTTGTCATCCTCTCTTCGATGAAACAAAAATCCTGGGGGGGGGGGGGCATAACAGCAGATTCGGCAGGGAGATCATAGAGTCATTTGCCATGACCACAGCAAACAACAACGTGTCAAAACCTTTCCCTCGTGCTGACGAAAACTGAGGTTGAAGTTCTAAAATCCGAGATAAACCCACCTCTCTGACTTTCTCTTCGCGTTTTTTTATCTCCCCTTATCTCCCCTTCTCTCCCTTTCCCTCCTGGGTTTAGTCGGCTGCTCGCTGTGGGAATTTTTAATCGTCTGTTGCTAGTTAAAAGATGCGGTTGGGTTGTCCCAGTGTTAATTGTTTATTCTTTCTTCATCCCGACAGATATCTAAGCACTTCTGTGGAAGGGTATGGATATGGTCTCAACTTGCACGATGACCGTGGTGTAACATCGAATTACTTTCATGACTTCCTGTTGCTTACTGAACTAACAAATCTTTAATGGCCCCTATTTCTAAGTGTTAATGGGCGATTGAGGCACTAAATTGGCAGTACTTTAATATGTTATTTACACTCAAGCATGGATAAACGTATGCGAAGTTCTTTACGGGGACTTTGTGTTGTGTTTTATTTATGTGCTTGAATTGACTCTTTAATGAAAGCAGGATTTATTGTCTCTCGTTTAAAGAATAGGGGACGGTTCATAATTAGGGTTGTTTGTTTTTGGGTTTGATTTTTATTTTCACGTCCATGACATCGTTTCCGGAACGGGAGAAGCCCATCGAAAACTTTGGGTGCTTTGAACCGCTAAACGAGGGGGTAGAAAAGAGGAAGGGCAATCTTAATCGAGGACACATGGAGGACCATGGGGACACGACCATCGGAAAAAGATCAAACTTAGAGGACGTTAAAATAGTCGTTGACAAAAAATAAAACCCGTAAACGAACAACCCGATTCATAATGCACTGGATACCTTGTAACAGCATGTGACAGAAAAAAAAAAAAACATTAAGAAAGCGCGTTTGGAGACCCGGTTACCCGGAGCAGAAGACTGGTCCGTATATAGATTCCCCTCATTCCAGCGCCAAGTTCGGCTGTCTCTATCCAATTACAGCAATAGCTATCGACCGTGTTCCTTTTGTTTTTGTATACGAGCTTGTGATCAAGTAAAACAGACAGAAGGTCGCGGTAAATAAAAACCTGCGTCTGTCTGGGGACCGGCGGATTTCTGTTCCCAATTCCAGAAGGATAAGCCGACACTGCGGGATCCTCTTTCAAGGCTCAATGTTGCTAATTGAGCTACAGCTTGCTGCTGAGAACAGATACATACACAAAACAAAAGACCAATGGAGTGCTGCCCCACGAGGTTGGTAGGATGTTTAGAGGATCACATGAAAAGCAGTCCCATAGACGGTTTGGGCATTTACTCGAAATCGCCGGTACGCAAATAATGCAAAGCTGTCAGTCGAACGCGAGTTTGGCGTGTTCGCAAACACACTTTCTGGCCAGCCACAAGCTGTGAATAATTCCCAGGATTTAGTAGTGAGAAAAAACACGTAAGCCGCAATCGGACTCAGTTCACCGACACACAGATATCCCATGGTCGATCATAGAACATTATGTGTATGGTAGGCTACAAAAAATTGGCTCAATCCGCCAAAGCATTTGTATGGCTGTCTAGCGTTTCCTAAGGTAGAACCTATGGGTGTCTTTACCTCACCATATGGGCCTATCAATGCCTTTCCTCTAGAAATAGGGAAAACATATATGGTCTATTCTATGGTTCTTCAATTTTCGTATAGCCCTATTTCCCGTCAGCAATAGGAGCCTTCAGTTTTTTTTTTTTTCATGACTAGCTAAATACACTAAATACACTAAATACACCCTGGATTTTTATGGCCCGTTTTAACCGGCATGCTATAACTACCAATAGGTCGTTGTTTTGTTTCTCTAGCTGTCTATAGCTCTTTTTGTGGAGTGCTAAAGAGAACCCTAACAAAAAAACTAGCTTGATTTTTCAAGTCAAAATTCACGATAGATTATGAAAACGGAAACTGAGCTGGATGTCATATTTATTTATTTATTCAGATACCTACAGCGCCATAGGGCATTACAGTAAGGGGGAAGTCGGGAATCAAAAACACAATTAGGTATACAAGGGTTCAAAGAGCAATATACACAAGCCATAAATATTTTAGCATCATAACAAATAGCACGCTACATAAAAATGCGGTCTGTTAAAAAATGAACTAAACACTGGGAGGTTAGTGTTGAATAAAACATATCGTTAGGAACAATGTTGACTACCGATGTTGGCAAACCGTTCTAATCCTGAATTGTTTTAGGCAAAAATGAGTTCATAAAGCCGTCAGTTCTGAAGCGGATTTCCTTAACCTTATAAACATGATCCTTTCGTTGCGGTATGTAATCTGGCGGGTTAAGGTAGGCGTTTCTTTCTATCCCAGCCCTACAATAAAATATGTTATTAAAAAATTTCAATCGAAGGCTCTTCCTTTTAAAGCTTAGCTCGTTCCATCCCAGGCTCTGTTTCGCATAAGTCAAACTAAGTCGTCTGTCATAATTGTTTAAAACAAAACGGGTAGCCCGGTTCTGTATCCTTTCAAGTTTGGTTATCTGAACAGCATTATGAGGGTCCCATATAGTGCAAGCATATTCTAATATTGACCGGACATGTGAAAAATAACGTCTTTCGTTTAAGGAACGTGGTACAGGCTTACAATTACGACCGAGGAAGCCAAGCATTCTCGAGGCTTTAGAGACAGTATAGTCCATATGCCTACTCCAACTTAGGGTTGAGGTGAGAAATACACCGATATATTTTTATTCGTAGGCTACAGTGAGTGGCTCTTCATCAATAGTATAAACACTGAGAGATGGAACTCGTCGTCTCGTAAATGAACGTGGATAGTTTTCTTAAGATTAATATTCATTTCTCACAGTTCGCACCAATTGGTGATTGCATTTATATCAGCCTGTATAATGTCGACATCATCAATCGCTCGTATTTTCCGATAAGCAACACAAGCGTCTGCAAAGAGACGCACTGGAGATGACGGAACACCCACGATATAATTCAAATACAGCATAAACAACAGCGGCCCAAGTACAGATCCTTCCGGCACTCCCGATGTCACGTCAGCAGATTCGGACTGCCAACCATTTAGCACAATGTATTATTTACGGAGAGACAAATATTCACGTATCCAATATACCACTTTTTTATCAATTTCGTAACCGTGAAGTTTCGCAACTAACAACCCGTGGGAGACAACATCAAACGCCTTAGTTAAATCAAGAAGAATGCAGTCAACGCTTTCACGGCCATCCAGAGCATCAGCAAATTCATGTACAAACTCTGTTAACTGTGCTACACACGAGTAGCCCTGGTGAAAGCTGTGTTCTGACGAATAGAGTATTCCCGACGCATTTACATCATGTATGATGCCTGTATATAACACGTGCTCAATTACCTTACAAGCGATACTAGTCAGTGAAATCGACGGTAATTCGTGTCCACGTTCCTTGGGCCACCCTTGTCTTTCGGGACCACCCGACCAAGTTTCCAATCTAATGGCACTGATGTTGTATTTAAAAATTATCTAAAAAATAACATAAAAATACCGGCAGACTACTCCAGAGCATGACCTAAGAATACAGGGAGAAATGTTGTAAGGGCCTGTTGTCTTACTTACATCAAGTTAATTTAAAAGCTTCCTAATCCCTTCTACTTTGAGTGTGATCGGAGGCATGTCATCAGTCACAAAGGGCGCATCGAAAGACATATCCCGCTGTGCAGGCGGGTTAAACACGGAATAAAATACGATTTGAAAAGCTGGGCCTTATAAGCATCATTTTACACAACACTTTCACCGTGATTAAGCTGCAGAACGGAGATATCGGTATTGGCATCGTTGCGCACGTATCTCCGAAATTCCTTTGGATTACACTTCACCCTCTCTTCAAATGCCTGGAAATATTGGTGTTTGGCTAAATGGATGCTGGCTTTTACGTATATTGTTAGTTCGCGTAGCTTGACAAGATCGGCTGCAAATCGAAAGCCGCGGTACTTTAGCTACGCCCTTCGCTTCTTCTGAATAAGGCTGCGGAGCTGGAGAGATACCCAAGGTTTGTCACATGCACGCTTCGAAGTAAGCATAGAAGGAACAAAGCAATTCGTTCATTCAGTTATTTTGCTCTTAAAAATAAGCCAGAGGTCCTCGATACTCAGTTCCTCAGCCAACGTCTCAAAGATTAGAACAGGGGTGGCCAGGCTGACTCGGCCTAAGAGCCGCAGTCAAAACCACAAGACTTCCAAGAGCCGCGGGGGGGGGGGGGGGGGGGGGGGGGGGCAAACTTTTGTTTAGAGCAATACACAAACCTCGAACTACTTTCGATCTATCCGAATCAAAAGGAGTTTCGATCTATCCGAATCAAAAGGAGTTCAGCTGTACGTAAGGTAGCAGTAGCACACGACTACCAAACCGCAACCTGTCTTTCGATTTAAAACGCGTTCCATTTCCCTTTTTGGGAAGTGCTCGTGTGACCGGAAGAAAGGGAAGGGGGGGAGTGCGGGGGGGGGGGGGGAGGGGGAGAAAACCGCGAGCCGCACTTTAACACGCAAAGAGCCTCATGCGGCTCGCGAACCGCAGCTTGGCCACCCCTGGATTAGAATATACGAATCAAGTGCCACTGCCATGCTGTCATAATCTGCCCTGCTGTACTAAAACATTGGTATTTGTAAGGTTAACATCCGCCAGAACTACTTTATGGTCGCTGCTGCCAGGTATGACTTGAGGATTTTAGATAATGTCTGGTGTATTGTTTAAAAGCAAATCTAGAATGTGTTCTGTTTCATCGTTGCGCATTGGCCCAAGAACGTGCTGTTCAAGTGAACACAGGTCAATAAAATTGAAAAACTCACTGTATATTTCTCCTTCTACGCCAGCCCTCTAATCATTCGCCTTCCAGTTCATTGCAGGTAGATTAAAGTACCTCCAATTATAATTTAGCACATCCAATAGTAGAGAAAACTTCAGATAATGTCGAATAACGTAACAGCGCACAAGAGAAACACTCGCAAACTCAGACACACCAAGAAAAATATACACTCACTTTTTTTCATTCTGTGTCTGAGTTTGCGAGTGTTTCTCTTGTTGTGCGCTCTTACGTTGTTCGACATGAACTACCAACTCACTCAGTCAGCAGTCTTTTCAGATAATGACCTCAAAACACTCGACTGTGTACTTGGTGGCCTGTAAAAAGCACCAACGGTCAGTCGTTCACCATTACCAAAGGAAAGTTCGCACCAAACGCTTTCCACGTTTTCAGTTTCAATCAGCATTTCCTTGGAGACAATACTCTCATGAACAAGAATAAAAACACCTCCTCCGCGGGAATTTCTATCTTTTCTCTAACTTGAGTAATTATCAGAGAAGACCTCTTGATCGAGAACATTTTCGTGCAGCCACGACTTCGTCCCGATTACAACCTGTGACTGAGTCATGTTTACAAGCTGCCCGTAGCTCATCTACTTTATTCTTCACGCTTTTACGTTTGACAAGGGTTATACTTATTTGACATTCTTTGCGTATATTAGGTAGTCAATGCCGAATCGCCAGCTTTGCCTCATTATACCATGTGAATTTTACCCCATCCAGGAGCAAGCAGTCATGTTTTAGCACAGCCCTGCTATCCGGTAGACGGTTAGCCTTCGCGTATTCGCACAGTTGCTTTCTTACAGCACGAACAGATTCCGAGAGGTCCTCCGAGATGCTTAAATTTGTACCTTTTAGTTTGAGAGCATTAAACATTAATTTTTTTATCTTTCAGCAAAATAAACTTGCAAATACTTGTTGATTAGGATCAGCGGAGTGCTTGCCTAGCCGGTATGCCTATTCGATAGAAATATCATCTGCGCCTTAGTGAGCATGGCACAAGTTCGTAATGAGTTCTTCATAAGCTTCGGCAGTTTCCTTTGTATTTGATTCAGAGAATGCCTTAAAACTCAGATTACTGCGGCGGCTACGACCTTCGAGAGTTTCTACCCGGGATGACAGAGCTTGTCTCGGCGTTAGTTGTGCATCACATTTTCCTTTAAACTCTTTAAGATCACATAGAAAATATTCCAGTTTATCAATTTTCGATTCCACTGATCCCATACGGTTGCACACGTCGTTTAGTCGGGAGTCGGCCAATATCTGGTTTGCTCTAATTTGGTTTACTTTGGCCATTAGTCGCTGTTGCCCATCCAGCAGTTTCTTTAGTTCTTCCTTAGGGTCAGGGTTCAATTCAACATCGCCGCAAAGAAGTAAAAACAAAAAGTAAAACGCGTAGTTTCTGAACAACAGAAAGCGCCGCCTGACATAGTTGGTAGTCGTACGACAAGCACTTATTGATGCATGCAGCACCTGGGGTGGAGCCGGCAAGATATAGAAAAAAAACGTGTAGAACGAAAACCAACCTGCATCAGCAGAAAAGCGCCTGTCAATCGTGGCACCGACTTGACGCCGGTTCCACGCCCCAGCGCCGAAATGGGGCCTGCTGGCGTATGTAGACAGTAGTCCCCAAGAGCAGCACTCAGAGCACTCCAATGTTCGTAGCTGACGACGTCGTTTTCGCCGAAACCGAGTGCTAGGCACACTTCATTCTCGAGTTGTTGTCGTTGAAGATTTCGTCCAGAGACAACACGTGGCAGCAGACCAAGTCTTGCGCAGCGATGCAAAAAGCCTGCGTCAGCAGAAAAGCGCCTGACAATCGCGGCACCAACATGACGCCGGTTCCACGCCCCTGGAATCAGGACGGGAATCCGGACGGGATAATCCGAAGCTGTAAACTAGGATGAATAATTGGAAGCTACAAACTAAGCAGTGAGGTAGGAATTAGCAAACTATGCTGGATATTGTGATGGATGTTCGGCTGCTGGAAACATAACTTGTTCAGTACAGTCTGGAAACCATAGTAGACAGTTATAAGTTATAGTTTATATAAATATTGGTGCAGAATTTACACGTAGCCTGTGTTTAAGATATTAACAAAAGGATCTGCACAGTCAAATTTAGCCTTGCTATGCACCACAAATGAAGTAGCTTTGGCTATCCAGCATCAATCAGGACTTTGGTATAACACCTAATTATATTTTGAATGCCGTTCTATTTTCAATTACGTTACTAGTTTATGTACTTCAAATTTGTACAGATATTTTCTTAATCTGCTTGGGTGAAGCGTGTCAACCACGCAGCTACGGAGAAAGAGGAAGCCCGCGTCAAAAGCGGAACAGTACGTATCCTCGTTTATCAAGGCACCTGAAAGAGGAGCTCTGTATGGAAGAATTCAGAAATTCAACGAATCAAAGAGTTCGATTCACTCTTCGAAATTGATTAAATTTAATTAGGCGCTCAATATATTTCGGAAAAACACGCGCTGTTGAATACAACCCAACCAAAAAGGACAGCCTCAAATAAGCCCGGAACATGAAATCCAGCGTCAATTGATCCAGGAAAGTAGCCGGAGAGGGAGTTTCCGACTTGAAGAAGCTGGACTTTGCCAAATCCGGAGTCGCACTCCGGACACAGTATTTCGGCTAGGCCAGCCCGGATTTTGATGAATCCGTCTAAAAAGCCAGTCGGACAAAGTCCGGGCAAACAGTTTCCGGCTAGCCTAGCCCGGAGTTTGAGAAATCCGCCTAAAAGCCAAGTCAGATAAATTCCGAGCAAACAGGCTCTGGCTAGCCCAGCCTGAAGTGTGAGGAATGCGCCTAAAAGGCACGTCGGATGAAATCCCGGCGAACAGTCTCCCTTGCTAGAACAGCCTGGAATTTGAGGAATGCGTGTAAAAGGCGAGTTGGATAAAATCTGCGCAAACGGTCCCCGGCAAGCCCGCACTGGATTTCGAGGAATATTCGGGTAAAGTTCGGGCAAACAGTCTCCGATTAGCACAGTCCGGATTCTTAGAAATTCGCTTAAGAGGAAACTTGGAGAGAGTTTGGATAAAATCTGATTGCAAAGAACATATATTTCCAAATCTGGCTAAAAGGTAAACAGGAAACAGTCCTGGGTGATTTCAGATAAGATCGAAGAGGGGGTGGCTGGTTAACCTTTTAATTTGCTTTATATTTTATATGTTATTTCCCGATATCCGAAATAAACAAAATCATAATTATTTTCACCCGGAAAAAAAAAAAGCAGCACGCAAAAAATCGTACATCACGTAGGGGTGGAAAGTCGCATTCGCTTGCGTAGGCGTAGGGGTCCAATTTGGTGATTAATAACGGAAGTTAAACTTCTTAGGTGAGTTTCATAATTGTTGGGCACAATCTATGTGTACTTAGCAATACGAAAAAAAATATTGCTATTGTTTATTATGTTGTAAAACATTATAAAAAAACATAAATTTTGTCAGCTTTACCGTTTTTCCCTGAAATTTGCAGGCCAGTATCTTAGGAAATCATTTAGTCAGAAAGGTCATATTTTAATTCAATACGCTACTTATAAATGAAAGTCATTTCACTGAAATTCAAATTCATTTATGCGCGGGTTTGGGAGATTTCGGCAAGCAAACTCGGTACAAGCACCAAAATAAAATTATTTCTAAAGGCAATTAAAAAAAAAAAAAACCTTTTTCATTTTTTTTAAACTCTGGTCAGTCATTTTACTCTATTCGGGGGTTAATATCCATTTAAAACATGTTCCATTATATTGATTGTGTAATAGATTCAGCGCCTCGACCGAGCCCCTTCTCTGAAGCTCGGCACGGAGTGTCCGTGTGGTGCGACGCAGTGATTGCGACTTCTTATTTTGAAAGAAAAGTAATTTTTTTGTCATTCGAGTATAGCAAGTAATAGTTGGTCACATCTTATGCACGTTATAATAAATTGCACATTAAATGTAATAAATTACACATCATATACATCACAGTTTTGCCTTCATAGGTTTCAAAATAGACCAATTTTGACGCAAACATTTTCTGAAGGTGGGCACTTAGAGTTTCTTTCAAGACGACCCGACAGTCTGTGCTACTTGCAAGTGACAGGTCGAAGCTTCTGATGTTTTCCATAGTCACACTTGCCACGACTGAATACCAGGAAAGGCGCGCACTCCCCCCCCCCCCCCCTTCCCCCCTCCCCTCCCATTTTTCCGTTCACGGAATTCAACAACCTTATCTTTGTCCAAAAGCCTGATATTCACTCCTTTTAGTTTTGGGGAAAGACGGTTCACCGAGCGTTTTGCAGACTGAATGGCCTTTCCTGAAGCTGTCTCAAGTTGTGAAGCGTTGCTTGGTGTTTGACGAGTCCTCCAACTCCTTCACACGCGTTTTTTCTTTGCCCAGTGGCTGAGAATAACCATTGGACTTTGGGAAAAACATTCTTTTGGAACTCATGAGGTTGGAAGCGATTTCTGAAGTGAATGGTGGCACGCTCACTTACACACGTCAAATGAGAGCACACAGCAAGGTTGTCAACGACCCATTCTCACTTTTTGTAGAGCCAGACAGGCATGAGCGGAGTCGTGATGCAAGTCGTCACTGATGATGGCAAAACTGTATGACGACTTTCTAGTCGTCATCACACACGTAAATATTGAGACGTGCTTTTTTTTCCAGTGGTACGCTTGAATCTCGTCAGGAAGGATAACAGTTCAGTTCTCAGCAAAGTCGAAGTGGAAGACAATGCTACCACGCTGCGCGCACTGCTTTTCTTCGTAGATGGCTTTGCCTTGCGTCTGTCTGACATGGTTGTGAATGATTCACCTTGAGACCGACAGACAAAGCTCTCCCAGAAGAGTGACCGGATCTAAAGTCTTTCTCACGAGATCCCCCGACTCCCATGCTGCCAAAATTATTTCTTCATCCTCGGAAATGCTGAGTTTTTCGAGTGTGAGAGACTGGCCTTTGAGACAATGATCATATTCGCCTAAAAGGCACTGGCGCGATGGCGGGTTGCAAATGAATGCCGAGTTCAATTCCACTGCGACAAGTTGTCAGCCAGAAGCGTTCTGTAGAGAGGCGACACAAAGGTTCTAATTTGCGCAGTACACACAAACGCATGCGTCTTGCTGGGGATTGCATTTGACCCATCGGGGTTGCAGGGAGTAAAACTTCGTCAGTTCGATGCAAGAGACGGGATGGTCACTTTTATATACACGAAACGCTTCTCTGATTGACCGTGTCATAAAACGTTTTGGCTTGAGCGTTTTCTGGCCATCGAGCACAACGGAAATGACGTCCTTCTGATTGGGACACTGCCGAGAACATCCCAACTCGTCCATAGGCGTAGACTACGAGGGGGCATCGGGGCTCGTGCCCCCCCCTGGTGACATCTGGGGGGGCAGAGCCCCCCCTGGCCATGATCCTTTCCGAGACGCTGTTTACGTGCCATTTAACGAGCTTCTAGTAGTCCCATGTAAACAAAATAACGCACACAGCGAGGGACACATGGCGATATGCATACGCTGTAAAATGTACAGCTGCAACGGAAAAAGAGTAGCACAAGTGACCGATGACCGGAGCGGCGAAATTGCGACACGCGGCGCTATTGTTCCCTAGCGCGCGGATAGCAGCGAGAGTGCCAGTCACGTTCCATATCTCACCGCGGGGGTGGCCGGCAGAAAAGTGAGCGATAAGATAGCTTTCGAAATGCGGGTTTTAGGATGGCCTGCTTTCTGCCGGCCACCCCCGCGTTACGACATGGAACGTGACTGGCCCTCTCTCTCGGGAACAATAACGCCGCGTGTCGCGATTTTGCCGCTCCAATCGTCGGTCACTTGTGCTACTCTTTTTCCGTTGCAGCTGTACCCTTTAAAATACACTACTGATAATTGCAGGTGTAAAACAAATTTCGCGGAAAAGCACCCCCCCCCCCCCCCCCCCCCCCCCCCCGCCGGAGAACTTGTCAGCCTGCCCCCTCCGGGAAATGGAAAGTCTACGCCACTGAACTCGTCTTTCATGTAGTACTCAACCGCAGCAGATATGTTTTCAGGGCTCACTTTACACTGTGTATAGGGATCGGGCACATACCACACGCCGTGATCCTTCCTCAGCTTCCGGGACTTATTAATGAGGTAGATCGAAGCCTCAGGGATGATCTTCTGAACTTCATTTCTTGTCAAGGTTGATGGCAGGAGGGTCAGCAATTGACAACATTCCCGGGGAGAGGTGGTTGTCGCAAAGGCATGGCGAATGTCCGCCCACTCGGTGCGTCTGGAGCACTTTTGCTCCTTACGACCCCGATGCCCCGTTTTCATCGTTCGCGAAATGCATCCTGGAGCGCAAATTCTCAGTCACATCCTGCTCCAATTCCATCTGGTTCCTCTTTACATAGGCAGGTCTGTCTCGACTTCCTACTCCACTTGGTGGTCTTGGTCACAAAAACGTTGAACGTACGCTGCAGTTGAGGTCTTCAATGGCCTCCTCAGGAGGCATAAAGCTGTCAACGCCCAACTGTGAGTTTCGCAAAGTTTTTTGCTTGGTGAAATGCCTAAGCAATTGTAGCACAGGTAGTCCAGCTTGCTCACTTCCATGGAGCTGCCAGACGGGAGAATTAACTTCAAACAGTCCACACCAGGCTCTCTCACACTGCGGAAACTTAACTGCATCGGGATCTTCTTTTTTGTGCTTTGCAAGGTAATCTGCACAAAACACTCGCTCGGAGCATTGTTTTCGCCATAACGAGCTCATTAAGAATAAAAAGTCAGCATGAAGAAAAGGAACGACATTGCGGATTGAAACAGTGGCTGAGCTGGAGTAACGCAGGTTAGTGAGAAGTTGAAACAGGGAAGCTCTTTCATTCGCAGCACACAGTTATACACAGACGTACACAAATGACTCCCTCAACGAAGCTCCAATCACCGCAAAGAAAGAAAGAGGGAAAGCCTCCAGGCAAAGGAAATAGACAGCGGCGAAACTATTCCGGGTCGAATGCAGATATCTATGTTTCCTGCTGAAAGGCGACTTTGAGTCACACCGTCACTCGTATCGGTTCCCCAAAAGAAACGCCGCCTTTTCGCTATCTACCCAAAACACTGCTTCCCACGAGTCCATTTTACTTTGAGAGTTTGTCTTCATCCAAACAGATCCTAATCACCATTGTCCAACTTGGTGGCAACGTTTATTGTTTCCCAACATTTTGGAAGACCCCAGATGGAGGGCGAAAAGGGGAACACACACAAAGATCTCCAACTCAGCGTCGAAAGATTATTGTACATTGCAGTTTATTAGGAGGCCCCAACCATTGACCTTGAGACGCCCGATAGATAGCCTCGCCTCCCCCCCCCCCTCCCCTTTTCTGGCTCTCCACACGCCCATCACTAAGCAAGTCGGCCAACCCCTTTCCCTCCCCCTCCCCCGCAACATCTTTCCGACCGACACAGACAGCCTGAACTCCTTCCCCACCTCCGAACTTGCCCTTCCAAAAAAATACCGACACTGGATATCTGGAAATAATTCACCCTCTATGTGACACCAACAAACAATACAATTTTGTACGCTTTATTTTTTTTTTCATTCACTTTACGCTCTTTTGAACTTTATGGCGCGGAAGGAAAACAAAAAGAAAAAAAAAACGAAAAGTTTAACCAAATCGAGATCCAAGCAAACACATGTTGAACCTCCTGCGTCCACAAAACCAAGCAACACCCCACATAGTACCTGCCAAAGAGTGAATCAATAGAACCCAAAGGTTCACTTCGAACACATAAATGTCGAAAATAATTTTTTTTCTCACAAAATAACAAGTTGCAATCACTGCGTCGGAACACAGGTTCACCCGGTGCCGAGCTTCGGATAAGGGGCTCGGTAGAGGAGCTGTATATATTACACCATCAATATGATGCAACATGTTTTAATTGATATTTAGCCCAAATAAAGTAGAATGACTGGCAAAGGTTTAAAATAAATCGAGAACTTTTTTTTTTTTAAGTCTCCTTTAGAAATATTTTCATTTTTGTGCTTGTCTCGTGTTTGCTTGCCAAACTCTCCCCGACCCAAGCATAAATAAATTTGAATTTTAGCTAATTTACCTCCATTTATAAGTAGCGTATTGAATTAAAATATGACTTTTCTGACTAAATTATATTCTAAGATACAGGCCTGCAAAGTTGGGGGAAAACAGTCAAGCAGCCGAAATTGATGTTTTTCATAATTTTATTTTAAAACATACTAAACAATAACAATATTGTTTTCCTATTGCTAAGTATACATAGATTGTGCCCAAAATTATGAAGCTCACCTAAAAGTATAACTTCCGTTACTAATCACCAAATGTGACCCCTACGGCTACTGCAAGCAAATGCGACTTTCCACCCCTACGTGATGTACGATTTTTTGCGTGCGACATTTTTTTTTTCCGGGTGAAAATAATTATGATTTTGTTTATTTCGGACGTCGGAAAATAATATATAAAATTATGAAGCAAATTAAAAAATTCGACAAGCCACCCTCTTTTTGATCGTATTTGAAATCACCCTGTAAATGTTGTGTAATTTATTCTATATAATGTGAAATTTATTATAAAGTGCAAAATATGTGACACACTATTACTTGCTATACTCGAATGACAAAAAAAAAAACAAAAAAACTTTTCTCTCAAAGTAAGAAGTGGCGATAACTGCGTCGCACCACAGACACACCGTGCCGAGCTTCGCAGAAGGGGCTCTGTAGAGGCGCTGTTTCTATTACACCATCAATATAATGGAACATGTTTTTAATGGATGTTAACCTCCAAATGGAGTAGAACGACTGGTCAGAATTTAATAGAATTTATAACCTTTTTTTTAGTCGCCTTTAGAAATATTTATATTTCGGTGCTTTTCTCGTGTTTGCTTGCAGAAATCTCTCCAACTCGCGCTTATATAAATTTGAATTTGAGTGAATTTACTTCCATTTATGAGTAGCGTATTGAATTAAAATATGACGTTTCTGACTAAATTATTTCCTAAGATACAGGCCAGCAAATTTGGGAGGAAAGTGGTCAAACAGCCGAAATTGATGGTTTTTTATATTTTTTTAAACATAATAAACAATGCCAATATTTTTTTTTCGGCATTTCTAAGTACATATAGATTGTGCTCAAAAATTATGAAACTCACTTAAGAAGTATAACTTCCGTTATTAATCACCAAAGTTGACCCCTCCGGCTACACAAGCAAATGCGACTTTCCACCTCTAAAGTGATATGCACGATTGTTTGCGTCCGACAATTTCTTTTTAGGGTGAAAATAATCATGATTTTTTTTTTTTTTATTTTGGACATTGGGAAATAAAATATAAAATTACGAAGCAAATTAAAAAGGTCAACGAGCCACCCCCCTGTTCGATCTTATCTGAAATCACCCTCCTAACAAATCTTAAGTTCTAGAACTGTTTCTGCCGAATGCAAAATGTAGCGTTGATAATCACAAAGCGAGAGGCCTTTGCGGTATGGCGACACTGCTTCACACAGTAGATGAGCAATACGACCGCAGGGCAGTGCGATGCTCGTCCAGTTCAACACAGCACATTTATTGGTGTGCACTAAATTAATTTATCGTGAAGATGCAAATAAAATCCCAGTTGATAACAATGATGCAACATGCCTTTGTCAATCACGAATGATATTTATTATGAAACCTGCGAAATATCTCCAACATATATACTGCTCTTTAAATTACTGGATAAGTGCAGCAACACATTTTTTGTGAGTTTAGAACGCTCAATTATTGTAATCGCATTTTATTAATAACAATCTCTATGAAAGCATTTAAAAAATGCAACACTTACATTTGGTAATGCAGTGGTAAAAAGGACTTCAAGAACGCTTCCGTCGACATACGCACTCCACATCCATTAAAACTATCTTTAAAAAAACGATAAATAAAAAAATAAAAAACAACTTTTTCCACAAAACAAGTTATCTTTTTAGGAATATTTACGTTAGACGCAATATAGGTGGCGCCTCTAGGTACCGCCCAGTGCTTACAGAACTAAGCACCTATTCTCGGCTCTCAGTGGTTGGAGAGATGAGTGACGTGTGAAATATTGGTTGTAAAATTCTATCTCTGTGCGTTAATAGTATTTTAATTGACAATATTCTTATGTTTGAGAAACATAATCTAAATATAGTCATTGTTGTTTTCAAAAATACAGCGAGATTGCCTTTCCGCTTCGGTTCAAACAATAACAAATATGGTTGCCGGCGTCTGCGGAGTAATCGAGAGCAGGTCGTCGTGGTCGCTTATTTTTGTGAGTGCGAGTCGTTCTCCTTTAATCCAGTTCTTTAGACGAAGATTTCCTCAACCGATCTAGTCTGCAGCAAATAAATGTCGCAAGCACACGCCTTCGAAAGCGATGTGGGCGCTGTTCGGTGGCTTAGGTTCGTAGCTGTACTGGCCTAAGCCTAGCGTTCCACTTCAGCTATGTTGGCAGATCTAGCTTCATTTTTTCTTTTGCACGTGTTGAATCTGAACAAAATATATTGGTTCTTGCAAAAGCAGCCCCGCTGCATTGTAAATTGTGCGACCGTTGTGATTCAAACCAGGGTTTCAATACCGAGAAGATACCTACACTCTGGGAGTGAGTGAAGGTGGAGCAGCTTATTCAAGACCAAGTACCCATTTGGGGAACCACACTGTGAGTGGAAGCAACGCAGAAGGCTCGCGTCTTGCAGCCTCGCCTGTAGAATGACGATTCGAAGAGTCGGGGCACTGTGAAGGTAAGAGCGTTCACATCAAAGAGCTCACAAATTGAAGGGGCGGCTACTGAGGTTTTAAGAGCCACTTATCGAGGTAATCGCATTCCAAATACGCCGCGTTTTCGTAGATTGTTTTTCAACAGCTAGGTCATGTAATGCTGAGGCCAGGGCTGCGGAATTCATCGCCAGAAACGTAAAGGAATCAAGCAAACGACGTGAGGATCGCGGACGCGGTTCGTGGGTGCTAACGACGTCCGAGCCACGGTCCAAGCAGCCCTATGGGGGTCTTGCTTCCAAGACGACTGGATATTCTTTCCGGCCGGCACACAATACTTAGACAGCATGCTTGTGGCTGATGCAAATCTCAGGAGGTGGCTAACAGGACAACGAATGCACAACTAATTTATTTATTTATTTATTTGTTTCAGTACCTTCAAGGCCCAGAGGGCGTTACAGAAGGGAGTGGTGGAAAACATAAAAACAAACAACAGGTAGTTAATTCAGAAATTTAACAGATAATGAAAAATGCAGACAACGCAGGTTATTGAGAAAATACATAACACTCAATGGCGGATCTGAAAGTAAAATCGTCGGTAGTCGTTGCGATGGAGGCGGGCCGGTGGTTCCATTCGTTGCTAGTCCTTGGGATAAATGAATAGAAAAACACGTTAGTGCGACAATGTGGCACGCCTACTTTGTTATGGTGGTCCGTACAAGATGAGACGTATGATGGCTTTGAAAAACGTTCGGTTTTGAGGTGCGGGTAATAATGATATATTTTATGAAATAGCGTGAGTCGCGTAATTTTTCTGCGCAGAGAAAGGTTCGGAAGGTTCAAGGTTGCCTTCATAGAGGATACGCTAGATGAACGGGAGTCGAACACGGCACAATATGTCGAACACGGCACGTGGGAGAACGGTGATCGCCGCCATGTTAAAATGAAATGAAGCCAAGCTTCAGTTGAGTACCCAATGCACGAAGGGATGCTTTATTACAAATATTATATAGATGTTAAAACAACTTTTTGTATTTGAAAGTTTTCATTTACGTCGACTAAATTAAGCACATTCACGTTGCATCAAATGAGTTTGGCCGGAACGAACGAGCATCGCCAAACCGCCATCAGCATCGTAACAAACCACAAAAACAAAGCGAGTTACAAACTTTGAGGCGCTTTCAGTCTTTCGAAAAAAGCACCGAAGTACGTTCCTGGAAAAAAAGAAGTGCCCTAGGTGCCGTTGTGCCCATGGAACCAGCTGTGGATTTGAGACTAATTGGCGAGTGTTCGCCCATTCGTTTCACTTTTTCAGTCCTTTCTTTTCGGGTCCTTTATGAAGTGTTATTGTGTGTGCAGGCGGCGTGAAAGCGAATATGTGCGGCTCCTTGTCGGACACGTGCCTTGCGCAGTGAATGATCCTCGAGCTTTCGGCAAGGAAGTCCCAGAACCGACCTGTCACTGAGCGAACAGTCAGATCGCGAGAACGCACCCAAAGGCTTCCGAACTTCCGCGGATCGCTCAAAGCGTCAATGACTTTATGTGCTAGCATAGAACGCTCGTTTTGACGAAACGCCGGCGTTGTACGGTTGTCGCCGACACGCATGACGTTACGAGGAGAGTGGGGTGGTGAAAAGGTATCGCGACGTCACGAAGTGGAAGCGCGGAGCTCGCTGCTGTGGAGAGAGGCTGGCTCACAAGATGACGTGTTACGTGATCACGTAAGATGACGTGTCACGTGATCACGTAAGATAGCATAACTGGGCTGACGCATACGATTAACTCCCAAGATGACGTGTTACGTGATCACTTAAGATGACGTGTCACGGGATCATGTAAGATTACATAACTAGGATGACGCATAAGATGACGTGTTTCGTGTCACGTGATCACGTAAGATGACGTGATTTAGTGTAACGTGATCACGTAAGATGACGTCATTTTGTGTAACATGATCACGTAAGATGACGTCATTTCATGTAACGAGATCTCGTAAGATGACGTGTTTGTGTCACGTGATCACGTAAGATGACGTCAGTTCGTGTCTGGTGATCACGTAAGATGACGTCCTTTCGTATCCCATGCTCGCGAAAAATGACGTGTTTTGTGTCAGGTTATCACGTGGGATTACATGATTTCGTGTTACGTGACATGAAGGGGGCGAAGGAAGAACTAACGCTCACGCATTTCCATCGAATGAATCCCATTGATCGCTCCACTCCAATTTTGTTTCTCGTTTTTGGTCTGTTTTCGATTTTGCTTACGCGGTTGGGAGCGATTGAAGGCTGATTGACACATTTTCGTTTGACTGCTACTGCAACCACCTGCGCCGGCTTACGACCAGAGATTGCTATGGCTACAGTTGCTTCGAGCATAGACAGGCGTGAGCTTGAAAGGGACGCGTCGTACTCGAGCGGAAACGAACGCAACTATGTGAACCAGCCTATAGAGTGCGTTTTGCATTTTATTGTGGTGCGGCACTACCCGCTGATTAAAGATTTCGGGCAGCGACGTAAACATGTGTTGGTCCCCAAAGTGTGTCCAAGGGGCACAGTGGCGATTTATTAGGAAATCGTATTGAAGGCGCGCGGACGCCGGCTGTAAGATACCCGCGTTAGACTCACTTTCTATTCTAATCATTTTGGCAATGACTTTTATTTGTTTTAACACATGACATGGTTGACTCAAAAGCTTAGGTGGACTGAAACCACGGTTTGTACGGTCTTTAGATTACTTGCTTCGTGCATGTAATTAAATAACTGCTGCGTCTTTTTCATTTGACGCCGCAACAATCGTAATGCGAAAAGAAACAAACGAACGAGGAAATATTAGGATGCGAGGTGCCACGATGTTATGGTAGTAATGAATATACGACGAATGTAATCGTACATTTTTCACCTGTTGGACATTTTACAAGTGGAACGACGCGTTTATATAAGGTTGAAAATAATGTAACACAGACAAGGCTTCTAAATCTATTGAAGGAGCCTCTTCAGACGAACTGAAGCTGCCGCAAAAGAGCGAACGCTCCCACTTTGTTTGTGATATTGACGGTTGTCTTCGACCCATAGCTCCAAGGGCGAATTTTCCACTTTCAAAAACACGGAGACCTTTCTACCAAAGAACTAACCAGGAAAGCGAGACTCGCACACTGACGCCCCGGCGCGCAGAATGAAACAGGACACGGGCGCGGAAGAACACCTTGCGCAGTGCCAAGCGCCAAACTACAATAGGACGATATCGTGGACAGCGAGCGCCACCTCACGGGAGAGAGAGATTTCTTAAAAAATAAAGAAAACAAGCACCGACACCTTGGGTTTTTTAATTTGCTGTAGTTACGGAATAGATCGACTGACATTAATAATTTTGATTTTATTGGATTCCATAGAACATTTAGAAGACATTCAATGAAATACTTATCTGTTTGCATCTAGAGAAGTTGGTAAATTCGCTCGGAACGCAAGAGTACCGAATTAGCCGATTTGGACCATTTGATGATTTTTTTTTTGGAATATAATTAAATTTATAATAAAACATTTGTTCAATTTAATGTCTCGATATTGCGTCAATGTCTTTGAAACCGGAATTGGAAAAAAGATCCGCGCAGCCGTTATTATGTGACAATTGTTCGAAGATCGCGAAAGACCTCATGTATTCTCTATGGCGCTCTGAGGTGCGCCCCCTTTTAAGCCCGAACCACATGGGGCGTATTTGCGACGTATTTACGGTCGTTTTGGCGGGCGTAATCCCGACGTATACAGCGGGCGTCGGGACGAGCGCTTCTTCGGTCGGCGTAAATACGCGCGCATTCGGCGATCCGAACGAGACAGATCTCGGCGCTTTGGCGTACATCGGCGTGGCGTATCCGGAAGCGTACGGCGCGGTGCCGGCCAATCAGCTCCCGAGTTGAGAGCCGGAAGTTGCTCGAGAATCGGCTTGTCTAGCTATGCGGTCGGCTGGCTGGCTTGACTCAGACGCCGAAATGGGAGCTCGCTTGTCGCGTTCGCCGGTTTATCGGCGAGCTGCACGAAATCGATAGATCTCTTTGGAACGAGCGACGAACGACTGAGACAGAAGAAAATACGATCTATGTTGCGGGAGATGTGAAAAAAATTACAAGAGGAAGGGTTTTGAGCAGAGATCGCGGCCGTCCACGTGCTGGGAGTTTTTGGCAACTGTACGT